>JASDQU010171448.1:21313-34304 GCA_032191745.1 Picea mariana
TTTTCATGTTTAGAGAGTCTGAAAAGAGCTTAAAGAGGACTCCAGGGGGGTTCCTTTTTCGTATAACCTTGTTGAGCCCAAAAAAGTGATAAAAGTATGCTCGATCACGTTCTCATGTATTTACAAGTGCAAGAACGGACAAAGACCATGCTCGAGGTTTTTATATAAAAACCATAAAAAACAATCAAAAACACGCGATTTCAAAGAAAAACATGTCCATATCCCTGCATTTGACCATCAAAATCATCACACCTACAAAATTTACACTCAAAATGACATTAGGGATTAGGGTTTAATAGACAAATAATCATAAAAACCCAAATGACATAGTAAAAGTAAATAAAAATGAGTAAATACTCTTTTTACCATATCATTTTTACCTTTCCACTATTTGAGCTCAAAAACCCCTCTTTTACCCTCCAAATTCGACGTCAGATTACGGGAACTACAAGAGATCATTCAACGAGACGCCTATGACAGTAAGGTAGGCTCTTCATTCTTAACACTTTCATGGTTTAATTTTTCAATTTCATTGGTTAAAAAGTCATTTTTTATTTGATTTTCCAAGCCCTTCTTGCGTGCTGCCATTCTCGCAAGTAGGCTACATGGGACCTGCGAGAATGGGGCATTCTTGCAGGTGACCCTAAGGCAGCCTACGAGGTTCTCACACTGTGCACATAGGGCACCTACGAGAACCGCAAAGCTCAAAGAATGTTTTAAAATTTAGCCAATGAAAGAGAATGAATTCATGAAAAAAGTTGCTAATCTTCTTAATGTGTTTCTTATGCAGATAATTAGCCATCAAAATGGTGCTTGAATGGCGTGAAAGGGAGCATGAAGAAGAAAATGCAATGGCTGAAAATAATCCACCTACTATAGCTGCTTTGAGAGACTATGGCCTCTTGAAGTACTTTCGCATCTCGGGCATGAGGGCCCAAGTCAGACTATTAGAGTACCTGGTGCATATGTGGGACCCTGATCAGTAGGTATTTCATGTGGGGGTCCACACACTGTCCTTTGACATTGAGGACATATATGTTCGTTCAAAGACTAATACAAAATAGTTTGTTGATAAAACAAATGTTGGACCTTATCGACCTCCTGGTACTTCTCCCATTCAGTGGCGAGGAGAGGTAGCGATAGTGCCACAATACGCTGAGGATTATCAAGTGGTGGAACAAAATATGGAGGGGTTAACCATAGATATTCCAGACATGACTCTGGAAGAGGTTCCACGACGTGATCAGTGTCATACTGTAGGAGTATCAACATCCATGAGTCGACTGCTTCGTAGGTTTTCTCGAGCAGTCATGTGTTACCGTGAACGTCATCCATGACATCACTTTGTAGAAGCTGTGAGTTTCATATTTTGACATTTTGGTCTTCGGACAAAATTTTTGTAAAAAACTCTTTTGATCGTTATATATACAGACGGCTTCTACCGGTTTATCTTATATTGTGTGAATATTAATGTGATTGATTTATAAATGATTCAAATGTCTGTCCAATACATAATTAGCCAATGCATCTGTTAATGTATGTAGACATCTAGGAATGTGTTGATATGAAATGTGATCAAAATAACGTTCCAAGAGGCGAATTCTCAAATACACCCATAACAAAGTAGGACTTCGAATAGAGTAGACATTACTTAATTGTAGTACTACCAGCTACGAATCAAGTCGCACAACCAAATGACGAATTCCGAGCGAGATAGCATCAACCAATAATTCAATAACGACGCTATACTCTGCAATGTTGTTGGTCGCATGACCGAGACACACACCTCGTAAGGAGACAAGTTCGTTTGTAGGGGCGTAAATTGCCCACGCAGTGGAAGCAAGGTTCTGAGTACTACAGCTAGCACCATCAGCGAAGCCAATATAGGGTAGCGAAGACTCTGACATCTGGAAATCAAACACAACGTCACATAAGGGTAGAGACCAGATAACGACAAAAGAAAACTATAGTAACACACAAGAAGTATGATACAATACAAATACAAGTACTTGTGCATAGATGATTTTATGCATAGTACTTCTTCAAGTAAAACCCATTCCTGGGTTCACTCAAAGGGATATCGTCATAATCTACCAACTCATAAGCTCCTTTTTCCAAAACTCGTCGAACGATATAAGGACCTCCCCACATGGGTTCGAATTTCCTAGCTCCTAACATATCTCTATCTTGTTCATAGAGAAGAACAAGATCACCTTCCGAGAAAATGTGAGGCTTGACATGCTTGTTGCATTGGGCCTTAACACGCTTTTTCTGGGCTTCTATTACTAGGCTGGCATCATGTTGAGTTTCGTCTAATCGCATTAGATACAATAGACGTTCTTCTTCAGTAGAAGTGTTGGGTAGGAGTTCAACAGCTAGTTTTAAAGAGCGTATCTCACATTCGATAGGGAGAATGGCTTCCACACCATAGACTAACCGAAAAAGTGTAAACCTAGTAGTGGACTTGACAGATGTCCGGTACACCCACAATGCAGAAAACAACATTGTGTGCCAACTTGTTTTATGAATCCCTATCATTCGTCGAAGCATAGTTATGAGAACTTTGTTAATCGCTTCGAATTGGCTGTTGGCTTGTGGATAATAGGGCATTGAGTTATCATGGCGAAGACCCAACTTTTCAGTAACTTCAGACATCATTAAATTCCTAAAGTGGCTACCGTGATCAGTGACGATAGCTTGGGGAACACCAAAACGAGCTATGATGTGATTAAAAAGAAACAATGTTGTAGTCTTTCCAGTGTTGTCAAATGTCGGCATCACCTCAGCCCATTTCGTAAAGTAATCAACGACTATAATGATGTAACCATGCCCCATGGCTGAGTGAGAGTGAGATGTCATGAAATCGATGCCTCATTTTGCAAAGGGACCAACTGAGACCACAAGGTGAAGAGGAGCAGGATGTGACCTAATTTTCTGATTATAGGTCTAGCAGGCATGGCATTTCTGAATGACAATAATGCATTCCTTAAACAAAGAAGGCCAAAAATACCTTGCGTGTAAGATCTTCTGGGCAGTAGCATACCCAGACATATGACCACCACATGCTCCGGAATGGCAGTCATTCAGATATTTCTCGGCTTCGTCGAACGTTAGACAACGTCGAAAAACAGAGTCAATCCCCCAATGATAAAGAGTATCCCCAAGGATAATGTATTGACGAGCTTGATAGCGTATTCGACGTCATGTAGTACTGGACAAAGTTGGCTGGAAACTCTGGGTTTGGAGATATATAATGACATCCCCATACCAAATATCATTAGTGCTAATAAAGAAAAGAGATTCATCGGGTAATGAATCTGCTGCTACATTTTCCATTGTAGAATGGGGAAAATCGCATATCAACTCAGCAAAAACTAAAGACTTCTTAGACTTGGCTTGTTCAAATTCCAAGTCAAACTCCTGAAGTATCACAATCCATTTGGAGTACTTTCCCCCTAGCAATTGACTTGTCAGAATGTGTTGCATAGGGTTGCAATGGGAAATCATCATAGTTTTGCGTGAGAGGATATAGTGTCGGAATCATTGGATGGCTTGAATGGCAACCAAGGCCAATTTTTCAACATGTTGATACTTGATCTCAGTCGGTGTGAGACTTAGACTCAAGTAGTAAATAACATGTTCGTCGTGAGCATCATCCTCTTCAATGAGAACCATGCGAATGGTGTAATCCGAGGCAACAAGGTAAAGGAAATAATCGCGCCTGTAGTCGGGGGGGAAGAGCAGCGGAGCTCATGTTAGGGACAACTTTAAAGCTTCGAAATAATTGTTGGCAATGGTATCCCAGACGAACTATGAATCCTTCTTTAATAGCCACATAAATCCATGAGTGATCTCGGTGTAGTTTTGGATAAAATGACGAAGAAAGTTTGTTTTTCCTTGCAAACTTTGCAACTGGAAAAGTGTGGAAGGAGAAGGGAGATTAAGGATCGCCTCAACCTTCAATGGATCCACCCGGATCCCTAGACGCGAAACTATAAAACCTAGAAGACTGTTGGATTCCACATAGAAAATGCACTTATGAGGATTTAAATGGATCCAGTCGAACCGACAACGAACGAAAATAGCCCGAAGGTGGGTCGGGTGATTGACTTTGTGCATAGAATGAGCAGGTAAATCATCCAAATAGGGTTGAAAAATATGCTTGATATCATGAAAAGCGTAATACATAGCGCATTGAAAAGTGGCACCAACGTTCTTGAGACCAAAATGAAGTTTCCAATAGGCAAAAGTACCCCAAGGACAAATAAAAGAAGTCTTATGTTGATCCTCGGGAATGATGTTGATTTGATTATAGCTGGAGAAACCATCCATGAGAGAGAAGATTTCACTACCAGCGTAGTCATCGACAATCTGATCGAAAAAAGGTGTAGGAAATTTGTCTTTTGGACAAGATTTATTAATATCCCTATAATCAACACATACACGAATCGTACCTTGTTTCTTGTCAATCGGGACAATATTGGAAACCTAGTCTGTGAGAGCCACCGGATAAATAAAGCCGGCTTTCAGAAGTTTCTCAACTTCGAGCTTTATAACAACCACTTTACATGGGTGAACTGGACGAAGGCATTGCTGGACGATTTTAGTGTCAGGGTATGTCTTTATCTCATGTATCACAATCGCAGGGTCGATACCCAGCATTTATTCGTAGCTCCAAGCGAATATTTCACTAATCTCTTTGAACAGGGACGTATAGGTGACTATTTCGTCAAGGGAACACAAAGCTCCAATATGGACATTTTCGACGATTCCAGGTTTGATGGATATGTCAATGGGAATCGTGGGTGAGATATTAATTAAGTTCCCTTCAGCAAACACATCATGTGCAGACTCGGGAATAGTGGAAATGACGACAACGGTCGACAAGGTTGAAATCCGTTGGTAGTTCTCAAGAGTATGTTTCTCCAGAAAGAGGATAGAACAATGATGCACATCGTCCCAAGGGGTGTCCTCCATGACGGACATGATCATCTCGTCAGTGGGAAAAATAACACGAAAAGGATCAGGAGACGACTCATCAAGAGAGGGGGTAGAAGGTGTTGTCGATTGAATGGCCTGATAGGCAGATTCAACTGGACTTAATGACATTACGTCGCCAAAATGAATATGATCTCTAGGGTCAGGGACTATCCAAGGGTTGTTAGACGTAGGAAGTTCATGAGGTAAAGTGGAGATCATGTTGATAGAAGCAACAGACGAGCATGGAACATCGGGTGGTGGAATGGGGAAAGTACCCATTAATGAGGAGTCCTTTAGAAGGCCTACACCGATGTTCTCATAACTCGGTGGGATTTTAGCAATAAATAGTAAGTTGCCAGTACGAGTATTAGAATTGAAGAAGGCAAGTTGGTTGACGGTAACAACCTTTCCTTGATGAGGGAAATGTACTACACAAAAAAGTGTCGACACAACAGGGTGCATGGAATCGATCCAGCTGCGGCCAAGCAGAAGATTATAATCAAGGGGAGCGTCAAAGAATTCCACTTCGACTTGGACCGTTTTACCTTCTAACTTGATGGGAAATGAAGGAAGAACATCGTAGGGCTTAAAACTAGAGCCATTGAAGGCTTTAAGAGTGTTTTGTGATTCATTCAAAGAAGGAGAGCCAATGGCTTTCCAGCAAGCAAAAGACATGACACACGTCGAGGCACCCTCATCAATAATAGTTCGGAAAATGTTCTTGTCAGAGACAACAACTTGGATATGGAATGCGAGTTGAGGGGGTAATCTTGGAATGTGATCGTCCAAGTAAAAGACTATTAAATTTGTATTTGTCGGATCAATTCCACCAATAGATTTCAACAGTGCCTTCTGTTGTGTGGGACAAGTTTGAAGGACTTCAAGGGATGACATCACAGAAGGTGCTTGGGCCAGATATTCAACAATGCTATAGTTCTAGGCCGCATGAGCATGAAGATTGAAAGATGATTCCTGAATGACACCCTTTGGGGGGGGTTCGCAGAACTGTGTCGAGGCTCGGTCGTTTGAGATTAAGAGGGTCGTTGGTAGGTGGAGTTGTGGGAGAGGATTGTACCAAGGAAGGGGGTAAATCGTTAACCTTCTCCTTAGAGGGAGAATAATCTTTGGCTCGAGTAGTGAGCGCAATGTTGTTTTTCTTGGAATCACCAGTACACATCAAAACATATGATGTAGTAGAAGAGGAAGGTTGGTCATGAATGAGCAACTGAGCCTGTTATTGAGACGGGAAGGGTTGGGACAAGACAACCGGTGTAGATGGTTTTGGATCTCCCTGAAGGAACTTAGTGACCTTGACACATCGTGGACAATCCTTCATGTAGTGATCATCACCATAGATAAGGCAAGGGTATCGTGGTTTGCGCTTATCCCGATTGTCAAGAGGGGTAGTCTTGATTTTCTCTGCTTGAGAATTATTTTTTCCCTCATTCTTGCCTCTCCCCTTTTTAGATTTGTTTTTACCAACTGGGGTAGATTGGACAACATTTACCTTAGAAGTTTTACCGGTGTGAGTGGCAGGAGACAGATCATTTTGAACATTAGAAGAAGCAAATTTAGGGTTTGTGCTTGAAGTGGAATGTGATTGGGCTTGTGCAGTACCAATCACACCGTCAGTTGCATGCAAGGCATCTGGAGGAGTTGAAGTGTTGGAAGTATTAGGATGAGGTAAGTCAGGTAATAAATCGTAAAGTGTTCCTGTTTGTGAATAAACGAGAGCAACATATTGAGCATGACTTATAGCCTTCTCTTCTGTGACCACGTCACCCATGGCAATGTCCTTACCGATTTCGTTTACAAATGATTTCGTAAACCATTCTGCAAGTAACTGATCGGGGAGCTCAAGTTTAATGAGACGTCGTCTCCTTCGTCGCTCATGGATATGATCAGATATATGAGTTCCTTTAGTCTATTTTAAGGAAGTCAAAATCTCGGTTCCCATGTCATAACGGATCAGTAATTGGTAATGCGTAAGGAAATCCATAGCTAGGGTATTGAAATCAGAGAAGAAACCTCATGGATATTCAATATCCCACTTCACATAAGAACCAGTAAGGGTTCATTGAAAAAGACGTAAACAAATAGAGTCATCCATGAATGAGTTGGATGAGCACCATAGGTGAAAATTCATAACGTGATTGTTTGGGTTCTCTCCCACTTTTCCATCGAATTTAGGAATGTCCGATGGAAGCTTGGCTGGGATAACAGGCCATTAGGGAGAGTGAAGAATAGGATCGTTTAAAATCCTTGACAAATCTGGAAGATCCAAAATGGCAAGAAAGGGTAACTGTCGATTCACCTACGGGTACTGGTGGCTTTAAGGAGGAAGCCCTGTCGCAAAACCAGTAGGACCATAAGAAGTCTGCATATAATGTGAAGATCTAGGCATATTCAGTGGTGGTTGGACAGGATAGTAACTCATCGGCTTATACCCTGGAACAAGGGCTTGATTTTTAGCATTCGTCCCCCAAATGGGATTAAACGAACCTGGATATGGTTGGCCCATGCTAGGGGGTGTTACTAACGTAGCGGGAAACTGTTGCCCCCCAGTCGATTGAGGAGGACTTTGAATCAAATGATTCCAATACTGGGCCAAGGATGGAGGTATTTGTTTCCCATAAGGTGGAATGGGTCCTCCCATCGAAGGTGGCGTTCCAATTGGGTTTTTCCAACTAAGAGGGGGTTGAGTTATACTACCTTGACGAGATTGTCCACTAACCGGAAAATGATAAGTTGGAGTGAATGACAGAGTAGTGCCACTAGGATTAGGATTGCCAGTAGAATATGAAGAAGGTAGTCCAAAAGGAAATTGAGGGAGTGTTGGGACAAAACCAGGAAGAAAGTACCCAGAAGAAGAAGGACCACTAGGAGAGTCGGATGGTGTTTTCGCAGGAGTAGGAATGGAAGCATTCAGCACATGGTATCCAGGTGGTAATGTTCGGGTGACATTGGGTGTTCGCGGTGTTTTGATGGGAGCAAGGCTAACCATAGTAAACCCGGTTGGAACACTCGTAGTAGCTGCAGGATGGGCCATTTTGGCAGGGACGGTAAAGTGATAAGTGGTAGACACTGGTACTGTCTCTATATTAGAGATTTCAGAAATCATAGGAGGATTAATTTCAGAAATCACAAGTGAACTTGGACCAAAACGAATCTTGGCCTTCTATACAGGGAAAGGGTCTAGTCAGAGATCCAGAATACACAACAATTAAGTCTCTGGAAGAGTCTGCTCGCATAAAATGTCTCTCAGAATCAGGGTGAAGTCAAAAGTCCTCTCGAGTATTTGTAATTCGAAAACGTTCTAGAGAGTTAGTTCGTTCCACTAGTGGTGTGGTGACGACTGTGGCTTCACTTTGTCGAGAAGAGCCCTCAGGTGTACTTGTAGGCAAGGGTTGAGAACCTTCCAGATGCTCTGGAGATAAACCCTGCATTTTACATGAACAACGTGGAGGATCTATTGTAAACGAGTGACAAACTTTATGAAGAAAATCCTATGGTCAACTTCGAGAAACAAACAACACGTGCTAGTAAACAAAATCTAGGAAGCAACACCAAGCAAACAAGACCTTCTAATTTTGAAGCCACTAGTTGGTGATGAAATCCAACGTCGCAACAACGAGATGAGAAGGGGCTTGGCTAGGGTGGAAAAGTTACGATGACGACCTTCTTAACGGACTTACACCCTGGTGCAAGCTCCCACACATAATCATGGGTATACCCTCCAAGGAGCCCGAGTGAGTTTGGTCAACATCAATTCCAGGTACCATGAAGACTTTCCCCTCCATAGTCACCTTAGGTAAGAACCTAGAGAGATAGGCCACTAAGGTCACCACCAACAACAATTAAGCCTGGGGGGACAGTCGNAGAAAATCCTATGGTCAACTTCGAGAAACAAACAACACGCACTAGTAAACAAAATCTAGGAAGCAACACCAAGAAAACAAGACCTTCTAATTTTGAAGCCACTAGTTGGTGATGAAATCCAACGTCGCAACAACAAGATGAGAAGGGGCTTGGCTAGGGTGGAAAAGTTACGATGACGACCTTCTTAACGGACTTACACCCTGGTGCAAGCTACCACACATAATCATGGGTATACCCTCCAAGGAGCCCGAGTGAGTTTGGTCAACATCAATTCCAGGTACCATGAAGACTTTCCCCTCCACATTCACCTCAGGTAAGAACCTAGAGAGGTAGGCCACTAAGGTCACCACCAACAACAATCAAGCCTGGGGGGACAGTCGACAGTCTGATCCACACGCAAGGGTAGGGTATCTAGCCCGAAATCAACTCAAAAGGATTCCACTCATCATTGTGGGTATACCTCCGAGTGATCCTCATAATACGTGCAATCTCTACACTGATATCAACAAAACATGGTGAGTAACTCTACCAATATCAGTGCGACCTCGTGCTTGACCCTTGTGTGAGAAGGGCTTCCCAGGACAGGATGTTGCAAATGGAATTTAACACTCCCTATCACAAGATTCTATTGTGTGTTTTGAGCTTTTGGAGAGTGTATCTCTCTTCCTACTCCAAAGCGCTAGCCTAGCTAAATGTTGGTGTAATAGAGCCCTAGCAAAAATGTTACTAGATAAATTTTATGATTACACAGTGTTATTAAAAGCTGTTGTTTACTCAAAGGAAACGGAGGTGAAACTTATGTTGTATGACTCTGACCCAACAATGCAAGGATGAGAATGAAATGTATCACTTTTCGTTCAATGAATCCTATGTATGAGAGAGAGAGAAAGTTTTCCAGATCAACCTTGAACTTTAATGCAAAATTTCCTTGAAAATGCAAATGCAACAAATCATGCATCAAATGACAATTCTCTATTGTGTCTTTTTCAATAATTTTAACAATTTGATTTTCAATGTTTTCAAAGATGAAAAAGATTTTTTGAAAGAAAAACTTTTTGTTCACTTTTCAAAAAGGACCCTCACTATGCCAATGAGAGTATAGAAAATAAAAAACCAATGAACAAGCAATGATAAAAATCCAATCCACTCTTTCAATGAAAACAAAAATAAAGATCAAACCAAAATAGTCTTTTCAATTGCACAAGAAAAATGATCTTTCAAACAAAGCAAATGATAAAGACCAAGAAAACTCAACTTTCAACTGATCACCAGTCCTTAACTAATCAAACACACTCAGATTATGAAATAAGAGAGTATGGTGTTGCCAAGAAAAGTCAAGACAAAAGTGACAAGAAGAGCCTTGAAATCCTAATATTTTTTATGCATGCAAACGAAGACAAGAAAGAAATCAATCAATGGTCCAAGAAACTCTTATGAGGCACCTAAACTGATCTGGGCAATTAAAAATGCCAAAACTCAAATCCAAATTTTTGAAAATAGGTTTTCGCAGGCTGGTAGTATTACACAGTGCGAGAATCAGTGATTCTCGCAGGTGACCCTTGAGCAAGGTACGATAACCTCGCACTAAAACCTAAAGGAAGAGTGTGAACCCTACCAATTCTTGCAGGCTGCAGTGAACTGCAGTGCGAGAATGTTTGAACATAGTCAAAATTTTGGAAAATGAAGCAAAATTTGAAAAGGCCTCTGGACCCAAAGGGTCTATCAGGATATTATGAAGACTCAGATATTGATAGGAAAGGAGAAAAGTAAAACCAAAGCAAATGGCCATAGAAAAATACCAAAAGCCACAAAGAAAATGGGATTTCTCCCTAGTGGAGTCACCAATTTTGTTATCGGACTAATTGGTAGGTGTGGACACTAACTGATCTCCCTAGATCCACCTGGATCTAGAACAAAGCAAGACAGGACATGACACTTTCCCTAGGTTTTGACCATTGAATTAACTAGGAGGCAAGAACAAATAACATACCTTATTATCGCTTCCTATTGTCTTTGTTTATCCTGCTTTGCTCTAGTGCTCTCGTGCAGCCAAGACCAAGACAACACAAACCAACCAAAGTGAAGATCACATAATATATTCGACTGTTAACCTAAGTGTATAATCAAGGAATTACACAATAAAGTGGAAATATCTTTATGGGAAAGGGACATGCCACTGTATCATATTAATGGAAAGTAAAGATTGCAACCTGAGCCTCGATGTCACAAACTTCCTTTCGATGGCTCTTGGCTCCAACACACACACTTTCTCAATCCTTGCATGAAGAAAATCAAATCCTCTTGATAGAATTTCTAGAGTCTCCAAGCTGTTGTTCAATGCTAAGTCCTTCACAAAATTCTTTCACCAATTCTCCAATGAATCTTGCTTAACCTTTTCCATGAGAATTCCCTCAATATATAGGAGAGAATGAATTAGTTACTTGGATAAGAATGATCCCAAAATATTAGGGAATCCATTACTAGGATAAACATTCGAATTCCAACCCATCCTTCTAGAAGATTCCCTTCTAGAAGCATCAAGAATTCATCTTTTTCCTTGCTTTAGGAAGAGTTCGTACCCTAGTTGTTCAACACAGTGCGAGATGTTCGCACCCTGGCTTAAGGAAGCATGTGAGAATCAGGCATTCTCGTACCCAAATATACTAGCAGCCTGTGAAGCTTCTTCAAAAATGAGTTTTCTGGGAAGAGATGAAAGTAACTTTTCTCAGGAGAAAGTTCTTATGAAGAGCCTGAGTACACCATCATCAATACATCATCATGAAGACCAAAATCATGGGTAATAGGTGGTGTGTAGGAAAAGGCATAACACCTTCTAAATTGTCATTATCCAAATATTTTATTCAAAATTTACAAGGAAATTGTACTAGGACTAGACATGGGCAACAATGACTTGTGAATGGGGCTAACGTTGAAATTTTTTCAAACTATTTCTGTATGCATTGAAATTTGGCATGTATAGACTATTCACATGCCTTAACAATATGGGAGGGTTTCTAGACTCAAATTTGACTCACACACCCTCTTTCTTCCATCATCAATTCATCATATAAACCATAAACCCTAATTTAGTGGAGTTATCGATTTGTCGGGTTTTAGTGTTCCCAATGAATGGATGCATTTTTTTTGACATGGAGTGAAAGAGTACTTAGGTTAGATAAAAAAAAAAGACAATAAATAACTTATATTGAAGCTTCTATGATTAATCAAGTACTTCTTTATCGATGTTATTGCATTTCCTTGCAATACTAGATGCATGGACATTATGTGTCTCGATCATATTTTAAAGGAAACACCTAAAATACATTGGACTAATGATATGGATTTTCGTCGCATGCCTTAATGATATGGAAGGGTTTCTAGACGCAAATATACCTTGGGTGGTAACAATATTGTTTTAATTGATGTAGGGGTGGTGACAATGCCAACAAAATCCAACATGTTCCTTAAGTACAATTGTATGTACACCATGAAAGTCATAATTACTTACTCTTTTTGTGATGAAATTTCCACATGAAGGATTCATTGTCACTATCAATCAATGCTCATATTAAGATCCACAACCACATTTGAACAAAGATAATGTATCACCTTTAGTGGATCATACATAGTATATCCCTACTATTTAGTTGGACAAACGTACTTCACAATTGAATTATGTGGCCACTTCCACCATTTTTTTAATATCAAGTCCCATAAAGAATGAGCCTTTGCCCACTTTTGTAAAATATTGCAAAAACACAAATGAGATATTTATAAGTGGGCATTCCATTCACTGATACAGTTCAGTGATTGATATTTAATTGAACAAAAGATTCACCCTATGAGAATACACATATCTAAAATCGATAAGATCCTAACACATGCCCCCCCCATGAACATTCACCCAAGGGTCCCCATCACCAGTTCTATCCAATCATAAATTATCATGTGGCTGTGCTAGAGAAATCAAAAGGGATTCCACTAAAAGGCTTCACCAAGGATGTTCACCATAATACATGGGCCTCCAAGTGGCATGTTTTCAAAAACCTAATGGATATAATCATGGGGTTATGGTTAGGTCGATTCATTGTTAATTTTCAAAAGAGATTCGATCTTAAAATTCATACGATAA
>JASDQU010171450.1:6423-16607 GCA_032191745.1 Picea mariana
ATCAAAAATTAATAATGTCTATTACATATTTGTGGAATTTGTTCCATATTTCTGGAAATTTAAATGTGTTTGTCATATAGACTAGGATTGGGGCTCCCATGGACCATAAAATAAATAAGTACAAGAATTAGGACTGTGGAAATAAGAAGTGCATGAAGGTAGAGAGGAAGAACTAAAAAGAATAAATTTGAAGTTATAAGTCTTTGGCTAGAGATTTCTATTTAAAGAGGTAGAATCACTGGATTGATAAAGAAAACAAGACGACATCAGTATAGAATTACTATGAAGCCGATACATTTTTGTTGTTGTCGTCGACGGTCACTGGAAGCATGCCAACCGATTGTTTCCCTTCATCGATGAGCTTGTCCATTCTCCATTGGAACCATTATTCAATGTAGCTACTCATGGGGGCCACGTTGATTTCATCTTGAATTTCTATGTTGAAAAGCTCATTTTCTAATTTCCTTAGATCCACAGAAATACTATGCAAAGCCTGTTCAATTTCTTCATTGTGTGTCGAATAGTCCAGTAGCCAATTCTCGAGCTCATCTACATGATATTCAAGGATGCCATAAAAATTTTCTAAAGACAACCCCTTTAAAATATCAAGTTGTTCATCGAAGGATTCTTTGGTCATTGACAAGGATTTGAGGATTAAGTTTGGGTCTTGAACCTCATTGGTAATTTTGGCTAAGTCTATTTGGGTCAGGTTTCTGAATAATTCTTCTTTTTCTGATATGGCTTGTTCACATGATTCGACAATGAGCTACAGGTTCTTAACTTTCTTTTTCCAGCATGCTTTTAATTGTTTGATCCACTTTGGGGAGGGGATATCCTCTTGTATTCTTTTAAGATCCGAGATGTTGATGGCATGGTTTGAAAAAGGGGTCACCATTTGTTCATAGAAACGTTGATAATTTTTTAAATTCATCTGCAAATGTTCGTGCAAATCATTTTCCCTCTTTAGAAAGGAATCTATATTTTGTGATGTTTCCTAGGATTTTGTAACTGGATGCATTATTTTCTTGATGTTATTCTCTACAAGGGATCTACATGATGTGAGGAGGTTGGAGGATCCTTTTAACTTGGCTATAGGGGTAGCAGGCAAGGTTTTTTCTAAAGGATTGGAAATCCATGGGGTAGCAATGAAAGCCTCTTCCAATTCCTTGACCTAGTCATTCAGTCTGGCATTCTCTGCTTCAATTCCTCCAATGGAATCATCAAGAGCATCACTAGTTACGCGATGAAATCGAGAGATTTGGGATGGCTGCATTTTCCTAAAGTTAATATTTGTACGAGATTTTCCTTTCTTATTTGCTACATCTCTATTTTCAATGATTAAATTTTTATATTGGTTGTCAAAAACAATGCTCTGGAATACGAAGAATTCATCTTCGTAAAAAATGTCGGCCTCATCTATTTCCATTGCAGAACTATGGTGCATCACGTCTGCAGATGGGTCAACTTTGTGCATGTGCTCAATTTCAATTTCAAGTTGCATCTTCTCACTTTGAATTTCGGGTTCGTCCGCCTACCCTACAATTTTGTTTCTCTTCCTCATCAGGGGAACTTTGTGAGAACTATCAATTTTTGTGCAGGAGGGTTCTTATCTCCTCCTCCGTTTGAAGATATCTTGGTTTCTTTCTTACTGGGGTGGGCCATTGAAGCGATGCTCTGTGATGTCATGCTCTTGGGAGTGTTGGTCGGGGACTGGACACTCTTCTCACCAGATACTTTTCCTTGTTGTCTATATAATTCAGTTGCGCTTTGCAATGTCTCTACATCACAATCGTCATACCATTAGAACACTCTGATTTTCCTTTTTTTCAAGTGTCCCCTTCCTGTCCAAAAAATTGGTTTCCTAGCCAAACATCTAGGGAGCATCCTTTCCTAAAAATAAATCTTTGAAAACTAAGACAAAGTCATTAAAAGCCTCATAAAAACAATGAGAGGCCTTGTGCCTCCACAGGGCCTGGTACCAGAATGTTATTGGGTCGAATTAAAAATTTATTTTATTGGAAAGAGACAGTTTTGGAAACAGACAACGATACACTATTGCGAAAATCTAGTAGCATGACATATAAAATTTATTCGATTCTTTGAATTGTGACAACTAAGAACATATTTCAATGGAAATTAGCTTCCCCCAATTGAAAATGAATTTCTCCTTGACTGTGAAGTACAAAATATAAATAACTATATGGGAAATGATTACCATGGATTCTTGTCCCGTTATTCTTGTAAACAACCAAGAAATTTACTGGAATAGATTTCTAAAGGAACTTACCTACAACTTTGTGATATATTTAGGAACTATTGTCGGGTCTTCGAGGAACTCGGCTAATATGTCCAACCCATTATCATTTTTTTTCTAGGAACTTCTTATAGTCTTGTCCTCTGAAGGTCAATGTTGGCTTCAAAAATCTTAACATCTTGCGGAAGACCTAAGGTGAAAAAGAAACAAGAGAATGGTCGCGCAGTGGAATAATTATTTGGCTTGAAATATTTTTTTCGGTGCACCAAGAGACCACCTCCTTACAGTCAAAAGCCTCAGGGACGCAACCTACATGAGTGATTCCATAGGTCCAAATCACTTTGTTCTGGGTGAAATGAGATGAATAGTTAGAGTATACCCTTGACCACAGGAAGTTATGGTCCTAACGTTCGAAGATATTCACTGTATCTCCACAAAACTGTTGTCGACCTGCTGCCATAAGTTTACAAGAACTTTTGTTTTCTCCAGACAATGTTTGAAATGAAGAGTTGGAAGGGATAATACAATGTTCCGAAAATCTTGGTCCAATGCGTGTGAATGGGATATATCCTCGAGACTTTCCCTCATTAATGACAATTTCGACGGTTGTTGCATGATGCACTGTCAGAATTAAATACTGGTAATTTCATACATAGAAGTGCGAACATGGCAGATATGACAATGAGCAATTAAGCATTGGAGATTTCCTGAACGGGACAACGCGACGACCTATGTTTGAGATGAACAATCGGAAGGGACAATATAACTCTCCTCGGATCTTGGTTTAATGCGTGTTAATGGGATATCTCCTTGAGCGTTTCTCTTATTAATGACAATGTTGACGGTTCTTGCATGGTGAGTTGTTAGCATGAAAGGTTACTAATTTCATATTAATAAATAAGTACAAAGGTCGTGGGGACTGGAAAGAGCAATTAAGGAGTGTCTAATTATCGAAAGAGGTCGGGAGGGATTCAAAATAGGGTTACAAGGTGCAACCGTTGGAGGTGAGGGCGCGAGGGTCAAATTGTATGTCTCATAAATTTTTGAGTGAAAAACGCATAACATGGAAGAAGGCATGATAGAACAGTCCAGAGGGAAATTTGTATATCGCAGAAGTCTGAGTAATGTTTGTAGGACACAAAACAATGGAAGTGAAAACATGAGCCCGTCTATTGAAAAAGTGGGTCAAGTATGGAATAGAGAAACGACTGGGAAGATTTGTTTTTGCTAATATATTGAAACTTGTAATATATATCCCATTGCGTGGAAAGATCTCGTCCATGTGTTTTATTTTTAATGGCGGTCTGTACGGTTTTTGCATGATGAAATATTAACATTAAACCTTGGTTGGGCATAGTAAACATTGACTAATAATCGGAGATTGTGTGAACCCTCCAACCCGAGGAACCGTGAAAGAGATTCCATGAAATGGGAAAGTATGGAAAGTTGTTGGATGGGCTTCAGAATTAGTGTGACAATGGTTCCCTAGGAGACGTGACTTCCCGAGGGTCAAATTGTATGTCTCGGAACTTGAATGCAAAATGTGTACCATGAAAGAGGGGATGACATGGGAGTCAGACGATCAATTTGTATATGGCAGAAGTGTGGGAAATCTCCTTGAGAATTTCACTCATTAATGACATATTTAATGTTCATGCATGATGAAGTGCTAGCATTAAATATTGCCAATTGAATTTCTAGAGAGAAGTAGGAAGGTGGCAGTGATAGGGAACAACAATTAAGGAATGGCCAATTATCGAAAGCGATTGGTGATGCTTCGAAATAGGGCTACAAGATACAACCAACAGAGGTGAGGGCCCAAGGGTCAAATTGTATCTCTTGGGAGTGTTGACCGTAGAATGTGTAACACGGAAGAGGGAATGATGGTGCATTCCTGCAGACAAATTGTATATCACGTAACTCTGGGTACTATTTGCTAGTCGTGGAACATTGGAAACACAATCCTGAGCCCGCCAGTTCGGGAACCCACAATCGAAAAAGTGTAAGTATGAAATAGGGAAACGGTAGGCCAGACTTGATACATAGTAAATGTACAATGTCATGGAGATACAACCAACTTGTGGCTAAGTATTGAAAGGAAGGGCAAATGACTGGGCTCGTGACGGGGCATTCCAACGAACAAATTATATATCACAGAACTTCGGGCATTGTTTGCAAGTTGCGGAAGATTCAAAACACAATTTTGAGGCCGTCAATCTGGGAACCCGCAATCGAAAAAGTGTCCAAGTATGGAATAGGGAAACGCTATCCCAGGCTTGTTTTCGCTAATGTATTGAAATTTGTAATAGCTTTGCCATTACCTGGAAAGATCTTCTTTGCATGTTTCTGGACAAGTTCTATAGGGATGGTTAGTCCTCGAAAGTTTTGATTATTAATGACGATCTTTACGGTTGTTGCATGATGGTGTTTTAGTATTAAAACTTTGGTGTTTCATATTTGGAAAGAAGTACGAGGATGGCCAGAATAGGAAAGAGTGACTAGGAATTGGAGATTTCATGAACCTGCCAACACGAGGATCCAAAATAGGGCGACAACGTCTCCCCAGAAGACGTGAGGCCCCAACGATAAAATTGTATCGCTCGAAACATTTAAATGCATAATGTGTAACAAAGAAGAGGGGACGATGTCAAAGTCCGGTAGTCAATTTTTATATGGTGAAGGTCTGAGTGCCAATTGTTTCATACCACTGTGTTCCATTGTCACTAGTAAGACCATAATTAATGTTTATTAGGAAGGACACATAGTTAGTAGGGATGGAAGGAAGCGAAAAATACTTTGAAACATTTGTGAACCCTGGTAGAGTGAAGCTTGTGAGCTCGAGGAGTCTATGGTAGAATTGTATATCATGAAATTTTTGAGTGCAAGATGTATATCATGGAACAAGAAGAAACAGAGTTCGAAAGCACGAACCCAACAACTGCGGCCATAAAATTGGCTAAGTATGGAAAGGAATAGAGTTCGGTTAGATTTGTCATGTGAGGATATAGATGGAGATGAAGATATGTTATCATGCCAACCCTATAACCCACGATCATAGAAAGGAGACTAAGTATATAACCAAAAAGCGATAATAGCCGGGAAGAAGAAAAGGGAAAAAGGGCTAAGTATCTCACAGAAGAACATCTACTGTTCGTTTATTAATGCCAATATTTTCAAACCCCTGGTGAGTTCTCACTAGTAAAAGCGTAAATTGTATATCACATAATTTCTTTGGGTGCAATATGTATATGACAGAAAAAGGGACATAAGTGTTGGATACCGAAAACTCGGGACTCGGTGGTCAGATAATTGGCTAAGTATTGAAAGGGAACGTGGTCAGTCGGGCTCATGGTGTGAATATATAGATAAAGATTAGCATCTTACAATATACAAATCCAGGAGGCCTTGATCATAGAGATGCGACTAAATATAGAACCACAAAGGGATAATAGAGGGGGAGAAAATAGGGAAAATTTAAAGAGAAAGTTTTTATATTTACTCGAATAGTATTCATAATAATATATATTAATATATTATTTCTGGTCCAAATGTAAAACATCTTCCAATTTGTAGGATGTTGTTCAGTTCACAAATTTTGTTGAAATCCATAAGCAATAGAAAAAAAAACCAGTGGACAACTGGGCTCGTGATGAGGCATGCCAGCGGACAAATTGTATATTGTGGAAGTCTAGGCACTATTTGCAAGTCGCAGAAGATTCGAAACACAATTTTGAGGCCGTCAATCTGGGAACCCACAATCAAAAAATTGTCCAAGTATGGAATAGGGAAACGCTGGCCCGGACTTGTTTTTGCTAATATATTGAAATTTGTAACAGCTTTACCTTTACCTCGCAAGATCTTCTTTGCATGTTTCTAGACAATTTTTGTAGGGATGGTTATTCCTCGAGAATTTTTCTTATTAATGACAATCTTTACGGTTGTTGCATGATGGCATTTTAGTATTAAAACTTTGGTGTTGCATATTTGGAAAGAAGTATGAGGATGTGAGGAATAGGAAACACTGACTATGAATTGGAGATTCGTGAACCCACCAACGCGAGGATCCAAAATAGGGTGACAAGGTCTCCCTAGAAGACGTGAGGCCCCGACAGTCAAATTGTATCATTCATAGAATTTGAATGCATAATGTGTAACACAAAAGAGGGGACGATGTTGGAGTCCGGCAGTGAATTCATATATGGTAGAGGTACGTGTGCCAATTGTTTCGTACCAGTGTGTTCAGTTGTCACTAGTAAGTCCATAATTAATGTATATTATGAAGGACACGAGGTTAGTGGGGATGGAAGGCAGCGACAGATACCTTAAAACATTTGTGAACCCTGGTAGAGTGAATCTTGCGAGTTTGAGGAGTCCACGGTAGAATTTCACATCATGGAAGTTTTGAGTGCAAGATGTATATCACGGAACCAGAAGCAGAAGAGTTCGAAAGTGCCAACCTGACAACTGCGGGCATAAAATTGGCTAAGTATGGAAAGCAACAACAGTAGGTCAGATTCGTCATGCGAGGATATAGATGGAGATAAATATATGTCAGCCTGCGTAGCCTGGAATCCGCGATCATAGAAAGGTGACTAAGTATATAACCAGAAAGTGATAACAGACGGGAAGAAGAAAATGGGAAAAGGGCTAAGTATCTCACAGAATAAAATCTATTGTTCTTTTATTAATGCCAATCTTTTCGAACCCTTGGTGAGTTCTCACTAGTAAAAGCATAAATTGCATATCACGAAAGTTCTTTGGGTGTAATATGTATACAACAGAACAGGGGACACAAGTGTTGGATACCGCAAACCCAGGACCTGGTGGTCAGATAATTGGCTAAGTATTGGCTAAGAGAAAGTTTTATATTTATTCCAATAGTATTCATATTAATATATATTAATAGATTATTTCTGGTTCAAATTTAAATCATCTTCCAATTTGTAGGATGTTGTTCGGTTCACAAATTTCGTTGAAACCCATAAGCAATAGAAAGAAAAAAAAAAGAAGAATACACACACACACACACATATGACGCAACATTTTTGTATATGCATGGATATTATCAAATAGAAGAAGCTGCAATATATGCAAAATATTGAACAGGAACATGGCGTCAACACTTGAGTTGCCTTGTTGTAATAGTCATTAATTCATTCTATTTACAGGACCCCGAATAATGAAAGCAGGACGCATCCTCTCATTTCTTTATTTAAGTATAGGGAGGGCACCGCATAAGTATGGCCTATGAAAAATTATTATTCCATGTAAAATGTAAGGAACGAACAGAGTAGCCTTTATTTAAATCGAAGTGTTGGGCAACAGAAAGAAAAGCTTGTCATCCATGTTTAAAGACACACACAAAAAAGGTACAAAATAAAATAAAAAACAATACCATAGATTGGAAAATACCATAAAAAAAAAACGCAAATATTCTATATTCAAATAAGTTGGGTTACAAAATACAACTGAGATTATTTTCCACAATGACTGTGATTTGACACGGTGCCGAAAATATATATATATATACAATAATGAAGCTTGTGGACAGTCTTTTATAGATTTCAACTTGACAATCAAATGTTTGATTCGTAAAAAACAATGAGTTGAATGTCAATTTCGGGTCTTGGACTTCATTGGTGCTGCCAACTAGATCTATCCCGTCTTTTTGAATAGCTTGTATTTTCTAGATATGGTCTGCCTGCATTGGTTGGTTATTCAACATTCCATACTTTTTTAACTGTTAATTTCCCTCTTTCATTGAAAATTTGGGGTTTAAGGTGCCTTCCTTGTAATGTTCCTGATCATTGACATCTGAGACAACTTAGAAATGCAATTGAGGCCCAATTCAAAGACGAGGGATGGTTTTATGTGACATTAGCTTTGGGGTAAACAAATCATGTTACGCAACAAAATCCGAGACAAAAAAAAATTCAAGCATGTTGTGACTACTATTCTCCCCGTATTCGATCATATGTTTGGTTGAAAATCTTGCCTGAAGATTCATATGTTGAACTTCTTTGTTTTATTACTGTAAATTGGAAGGGACGTCCAAGCCAATTGCAAAATGTTCCTCTATTGAATTACATAGCTTCTTCCAGTAGCACAGATTTGACAAGTGTATCAAATGTTGCAGATCACATCAGAATATATCTTTCATCTTAGGGGTGGCAGACACGGTGGCCCACAAAATGGTCTGGAATGTTCGGAAGTGACACCAAATATTACTCCATGCCTAAATATACTCAGAAGGAAATTATAAAATTGGATACCCACGAACGTGAGAAAGTGTATGCGTGCTTGAATCAACATTGTAAAATTACAGAACATTTAATGAAAAATTTGTAACAGAATTGACAGACATCCAGTTTCTATTTCAAAGAGTGTTGAGAGACCTCTGGATGCAGTAATAGACTCGACATAAAATTAACTTTCAATCACTATCGATACTAATTTCAAGCGTAAGAAGTCGTGATCCCAGGCTCTAGGTAGTTTCACCTTCAGGCATCCACATTGGCAGTGACCCTAGGCTCCAGATAGCTTCAGCTTCATACATTGACATTGGCGGTGGAAATGGGAATAGTGCTATTGACTGTAGTGTGACAATGCAGTGAACAAGCAGGGTTGTCATTGTTAAAGCACTTAAACTGTAGGATTTTCAGACCTACAAAGAACATCGACTTTAGTGTTGCTTTCCGAAAATAACTACAGTGTTTCTTTGAGTCCATAAATCTTTGGACGTTGGGTGTCCTATGCGATAATGACCTCGACATTAGGTACATGTCCGACATCTATTATTTGACATTGCAGTGCTAATGCAATTGCCATATTGGAAGATGACTCAATTTTATTGGCACAAGAAATATTAATTGTGTGATTAATTAACATTCTTGAAGGACGTGAATCCCAAACAACACCTAAAACTTTTTGAACAACCGTGTGTTCAAAAAATACATTGTTCTATATTTAAAAAAATAATAAATTGTATTGTTCGAACATTTTTGTTTTCAAATATCGCATCAACTACAACAAAAGAAATGCATTTTCCTTATCCAAAGCAAGAGAAACAACATGAATATTGGCATTAGGTGGAAACAACTCTGGAATACACCACTACATTAAGGTCTCTTCTAAAGAATGAAATAAAATGATTACATGAAAGTGGTAGTAAAAGGTGATTTTCAGAAACCAAATCGTTACTTGAACACGTGAAACTTCTTGCAAAAGGTCGTAGTATAAATTAATACTCAGAAACTATTGCAAAGTCCATAATCTAGAATTCCTTCCCATTAACGTTTTCTAGTTACATGTCGATGCAGGGATTAGAAATTTGTGAGAGTGTCATTCCCTGGTTATATACACACCTTCAAGTAGGAGCGGAATATCCGTGCAAATAGGGGCAAGCTCATCGACCCAGATGAAATCATATGCATAGGAATAGTAAAAAAACATGTGCAGTGAACAAACTTTGACATAGAATATGGATTTTTGTCAAGTCTGTTACCACACCTAGAAGTAGCTCAACAAACTTTGAAATAGAAACTTCTGCAATTTTAGGATTTCATTTTAACCACTCATACAGTTTCTCATACTTGCAACGATCTAAATTTATAATTTCATTCTCAGTATATTCACGAATGGAGTAATATTTCACGTCATTTATGAATATTACAGACCATTTTGCAAGCCACGATAAGTGCGACTCCTCTTACGGAAGACAAATTCTTGAGTACTCTGCAGAATTTGATACACTTGCCAAATCTGTGTTGTTGGAAGAAACTATATACTTCAACGAAGGAGCATTTTGCAGGTGACCTGAAAGTCCCTTCCAACTCCCAATAAGAAAACAAAGTTGGTCAACACACAAATCTTCAGATAGGCCTTTGAACCAACCAAAGCATAGAATACATGGAGAACACCAATCAGAAGA
>JASDQU010171451.1:0-21082 GCA_032191745.1 Picea mariana
TTAGCTATCATTGAGAACCTCTATATCAAAAAAACTTCATTTGGACCCTCAAAATGGCCCCGGAAGTTAAAACCTGCTAAAAATAGTAAATTGCCAGAATTGCCAGAAAACTGTTTTGAGCCATTTGAAAAAGGTGTGTGGCCACCGATATCCACCTGGATCATATGTAAATGACTATACAAGACAGCTCAAAAAGTTTTGCGGAATTCTGTCGAGTCTAGATAGTTTTTTTTTAATTAATTAAAATTTTCTAAGGTTGGAAATTTAATTAATTAATTTTTGATAAATATTGTAAAAACTAGGTCCTTGGGATTTTGATAGGGGTATTTTTTCTCGAAAGAAATGGAATGAGACCCCCTACACCCTTGGTCCAATTTTCAGCTTAGTTGGACTACTTTTTCTATGTGTTAGTTGACAAGGACTCTTAGTCAGAATAAAAGCAGTTTTAATTGCTAACCCATGACATGGGAAAAATGTCAATTTTGTAATAATTGAGTAAATGGAGTACAATAAAGGTGAATAATGATGAGGGAGACATATCCTAACCTACCCAACCCCTTTTCCAACCTTTAATTCACCCCCTAACTCACACTCTCACTTAAAGGCTCACGCCCCTCTTGGGATTTGTGCCCCCCTTCCATGTGAAAATTAGAAACTCGCTTTAAAGTGAGTCATGCCCCCCCACT
The DNA here is from genome assembly GCA_032191745.1 of Picea mariana. Lineage (NCBI taxonomy): Eukaryota > Viridiplantae > Streptophyta > Pinopsida > Pinales > Pinaceae > Picea > Picea mariana. Next base: position 687 of record JASDQU010171451.1, read on the forward strand.
CATTAGGTGCGCCCCTCCTAGACCTCCCACATCATCATGGAGTGTGCCCCACACACTCAAACACATATCCACTCCTTTCGCTCATGCCTTCATGGGGATTTGCACCCCTTCTTTGGCAAAAAGTGGAAACATCTTTGAAAAAAGGTGGAAACTTGCCTTAAGACAAGTTGTGGGTCCTTATCTTAGCCTATGCGCCCTTCCTATACACCTTGGAGTGTGTGACACACATTCCCACACACTCCCACCTTCTATTCTCATCTAAACCTAAAAGTTGTGTGCCCTCCTTCCTTGGACTCATCTTGAGATTGGGATTTGACAAATGGAAAAGATCCAAGAGGGATCTATTTTCCTCTCAAGATATAAATGACACCTTTCCTTCACCCATTTGAAACCATTCTTCTGAGTATTGTTATGCTACCATTTTCTTACTGTCTCTCTCTCTCTCTCATTGTTCATCTTGCTTCCATTCCATTTGTTCTTGAAGAGCTTGGAGCAATTTTGTTTCTACAACCTCTTCCATTGGTAATAAAGAAAATATTTGGAGGAATCGTGGAGTAAGATACTTTGTCTAGATGTTCCATTCTATTGTGAGGTGATCTTGCTCTGTTCTTTAAATGTTATTGTGAAATATAGAGTAGTATTGCTTGGGTAAATTTTGTTTACTTAGCTAGGTTTAGCAATAGTGTAGTTGTTGGCCTATATGCCTTGTATTTACTAATGATACTAACTTTGTTGTGTTATTAGTGCATGCAATCCATTATCTACTCTTTTCTCACATTTTATTTGAAGTTTGCATTTTATCACAAAGAGCGTTGTTGGGATAGATTCGAGCAAGGATCTACCCTCATCACTTATTAAAACTTCATAAGGTTTTCCATGTATCTTTATGTTCCCATCATATTCATATTTTGGTTTTTAATGCTCTTATATAGGTCATTTCAATAATTTATATTTATGGTTTTTATATGCGGAAGATTTTTGTTGCAAAACATAAATTTTCTTAACGTTTTGTGAGTGTGTTGCAGCATTTTCAACAAGCAATAGCTTGCTGATTTTTGCAAGTTCTCGTCAGGTCAAGGGTGCATGCTACCCATTTTTAGTCACAACACATTCTCAAAGGCCCCAATTCTAAAGTGGTAACAAAACCATTCTTTCTCCTCCTCTCTAAAGCATTGTAAGCAAGCCCAAAGGGGGTCCCCAAAGTGGCTTGCCTTCTTGTTCTGTTTTCCATTTTCATTTTCAGTTTTACCTTTATTTCTTTTCGTTTTCCTTTTATATATCTAACCCCCATAGAATAGCTAGTTTAGTTGTGAATGTCTAATATGCATGCTTATGGTTAAAATTATCTAGATTATATCTCACATGTAACTAAAATGCTAGCTTAAGCCTGTGGAGGCATACGATAAAATCTCTTGCTTTCATGATTTCTTTACTTGCAAGTTATCATTCCTCAAACATTTATCTTCTAGTTTGCAACACATATGGGCATGTTAATGGTGTAAAATAATCACTTCTGTTTCCGCAATATTTTCAAGTTCTTATGCTTTACATGCAATAATTTTATGATCTAAGAACTTAACTTTTCATTGTTTCAACATTTCAGTTTTGGGCCCTTTGGGAACTTTTCGGGCAAGTATAAATCACTATAATACACTCAAAAACTCAAAAACACTTAGTCTATAGGTTTAATAACTCACTAGACTTAATAGGACACCTTTAGTGACCCATCTTCTCCATTTAAAATGGGTACTAGAGGAAGCAATGAAAAGGTGATAGGTCGGGGATGATCTCGTGGCGCGGAGCGTCCTTTTCTGGGAGTACTCTTTTTCTTGCGCTGACCTGTGGAGCTAGGGTAGGCCTCGTTGCCATACTTCTTGAGCACCCAACAATCACTTGGTAACAGGGGGAGGGAAGTATTGGGTTGACACTTAGTTAGGATTGAAGCATCTTTTAATAAATCTTTAATCAATCCTTAATCCACGTACATTGGGAAATCTATCTAGCGTCCCATTGGTGATCTACATCTATACTTGCAATTACTTTCATCTGGCATTTTTTTCACATGCAAGTTATCTTTATGAGTTGTGGATTAGTTATATAAGTGGTTATATATGTGTTTCAGAACACTTTCATTTTCCAGTATCTTTAATTTAAGCTGTGTGGTGTGATCCCTCAAGATGTTGCGCATCCTCTGGGAGGCACTGTCTTGTTGGGTTTTGAGTGATTTTTCGTATATGCCATTGAGAGCAGTCCAATAGGGTAGTTCATCCATTTTAAGGAGACACTTTATTGTGAGCATGCTAGGCTTGTTGTGTTGATGGTTGTCTCATCTTGATTATCTTTAATTCATGCATATACAAACAACTTGTTAGTTAGTATTTGTATATCTTTTATCTATTGTATATATTCTAGTTTAGCTTTGCTCTAATCTTAGACATTATTTATTATAGATTTTTACTCAATCTTGTTGTAATATTTGTAATCTTTGTAAATCTCATGTAATTAATCCCCCTCTAATTTAGTTGACCCCTTGCCCAATCTTAGGCACTAGTCTTAGTTGTCCTAAGAAAAGGTTTGACTATTCATTCTAATTGTTGCATCTTGCATTGTTGCTTTACATCATAGGCTAATATTTTCCCCCAACCATTTAACCAATTGAAACCAACTCCTAGAACTTAAATTCTAAATCTCATCTAGAAAATAGAATCTACCCCCCTTGGCTTCCCTAGGAGTAAGCCTAGACGGAAGAGGTTCAAGTAAAAGTGACAGTGTAGGCTTTGAACCTAGGCATTGTGCCTCCAAGGACACACTAAGTGAGTAGGACTTAGCTCACATTTGCAAGTGTGTATAAGGACGACAACAACCCCTTTGGAGATAGCTTTAGCTATGACCACACGGGAAAGTGGTTTTTTTTGTGGATACTATTCAGGTTAAAACCACCTTTTTGGTTTTACTACTAAGTCCTTTCAGGGGGCATGTCATTCCTTGAATAAAACTGATGAGTTAGCTCGACCAATGAATTATGATAGGATTTGTATTAGTTGTTATTGGTTAACTTAACCAATAGCAACTAATACAAACATGATGTAAAACATGTTATAATAATACATTAAAATGAAATTAAAATGGACAATAAAAATACTAGTTTAGTCCAATTGATCTAGAAACCATCAAATTGAAATGTAAATCTTTAGAGGCTTAAAAGATTAGAAATCTTTGATTTAAATCCTTAAAAAAATTATAAATATTTTAATGGTTAAAAGATTCAAAATTAAAATAGATTTACGTGCTTATACTTATAAATATTCATTAATATTTAATATCACTAAAACACATTGTTGACACCATAATTTAATAGAAAATAACTACTTAAAATACCCAATAAATTAACTTGACAATAATATTTCTTAACAAAAATTCCTTCAAATTCTTGTTTCAATTATTAAAACTAGCATAGCCGCTAACTCGTGGCTAGTGAATGCCGAAATGTTTAGGGCGGCTAAAAAATTCTCGCGTAGTTAAAAAAAAAATGGTAAACACGCCAGGCTCATTCATAAAGAAACTGTGAACTTCCCAGACCATCAATTCCAACGGAGAATCCACATGAGGTAGAGAATGAAACGTCCGGACTGAATGAGGTAGAGAATGAGAAATGAAACGCGTTGATAACTGAGGTAGATAATAAAACTCCCATACAGTTGAGGAATCCCAAAAGTTAATCATTTAAACGTGGCAATCATATGATGTTACAGTAATTTCTTAATATGATTAGGTAAATGTTAAAAAGTAAACAGGTTAACCGATGCATTTATAAATGCAAGGAAGTTATCAACAATAAATCTAACTCATTGATTTTGGAGGACTACTAAGAATATGCCAATATCTTCAATGCATAACCATCAGATTAGAAGTTAAGATTAAAAGATGATTAATTGTGCCCATCTCCAATAGGTATACGCCTTTGTAAAAATATAATTTTTATAATATTATTTAAATATAAATAATTATTATTTAAAAAACCTTAAACTTTATTTTTAATTTTATATAAAATATTACATTAAATTAATTTATTAACAAAAATTACTTCAAATTCTCGATTACTTCAAATTAAAAAAAAAAATTATATATAATTTTTTATTATTTTAAAAACATTGAATCTAATAAACTTTTTTTTTAATTTTATATAAAATATTACATCAAATTAAATCAGAATCATTAGTCAAAATAATTTTAAATATTATGATTTTATTTATTCATCCCTTCTTATGTCACATACGATGCTTCATAGAGTTGTATTTAAATACTTGGACTTTATGCACTTGTTTTCTTCTTGACTAGCTCATTATCGAAAGCATACAAATTTACTGCTAAAAAATTACTTGGGCTAGAGTGTTGCAAATTCAGATTTTATTTCAAAACCTTATATAAACGTATTCCTTCTTCCATCTTCTTATCTTAAAAAAATCTCAAAAAATATAAAGATCTAAGTAATTAGAAATGCAATTATGATATAAGCTCTATTATCGATTCTAATATATTATTGTATACAAAGAGAGAATTCATTAATAGATTCTATGAAATATCAATACAACATATATATACATAGTAATACACGTTTCAAATGAGGATTATAAGAATAGGTTTTCAAATAAAGAGTATAGGAATACGTTCAAGAAAAAAATGCAAGAATTTTAAAGGGGATAATTGGATTTCAAGTGGAGTTATGTGCATTATTATAATTTTCAAGAATAAGTTATGGGTTAAGGGGTCTTTGAAATGGTGGCGAGAGGAAAATTAGGTTTTACATCTTAGAGGAAGATTTCATCCATCGACGACCAAGAACAACAACTCGGATCTATACACATGATTTCCCAAGTGTATCATTTCACGCTTAGTGGGCATATTGGCACCATTAGGGTGTTTGGAGAAGTAGGTATCGATATGAAGACTTGCACCAAGGTCGGGTAATGAAACTTGTGCATTAGACCTAAGAAGTAGCTTCCAAGGCTCAAGAGCCATCAATGAATCCTCAAACCACCATCGAGAACTCTCTGCCAGACATGTGTCCTTTGAATTGCAATATGGACACCATTAGAAGGTTTTGGGCACCAAGTATGAGTTGTGGGGAATTAGAAATGGTCGAGGTAGGAAAATTAACCCTTAGGACCTAAAGTGATCTTTCAAACATCCAAATATCAAAATAATGCCTCCAACCACCACACCTAACATCTTACGAGTAACATCTCCCTCTTAGTTGGAATATGGGAAACATTAGAATGTTTTGAGCTCTAGATTTGAGTCGTGTTTCCTTGACCATGGTTGGGGAAGGAAACACAAGCCTCAAGCCCTAAAGGTGGCTTTTAGGGCTAAAGGGACATGACCAAGGACTTGAACCACCACATAGGACCTTTTATTTGATCTTTGGCCTTTAAGAGGAGATATGGGCTCTATTAGAAGGTTTTTAACATGAGATTTCGGTCACCATGGCTTGAACATGGTTGTGGGAGGAAAACCTAGCCTTAAATACTAGGAAAAATGTCACCTCAGAAAACCACACATGATCTCTCGAGGGTATCCTTGTCCTTTGAGTAAGAATATGGACATAGTCAAGAATTTTTAAGAAATAGATATGAGTATCTAAGAATTAAACACAATAAATGGAGGAATCTCAACATTCAGCTCTAGAGGCAACTTCTAAGGCTCAAGGTTCATGATTAACACCTCAAACCACCATAGATGACCTCTCAAGGGGATATTTGGCTTTCACGTGGGGATATGAGAATCGTTAGGATATTTTGAGAATTAGATATGAATATTGAGTCCTTTGACATGATTCAAAGGATGGAAACATAGGCCTTAGATTTTAAATTAAGCTTCTAGGAATCTAGGGCCAAGAACGACATGTTGAATCACCACAAAGGACATTTCTATAATATCCTTGATCTTGGGATGGGGGTAGCTAGACTTATGAGGTTTTGAACATGAATTATGAGTCTCTAGACCATGGATATGGTCAATGGAAAAAATCTAAATGTTAGGCCCTAAAGGAAGATTATATGATTCTCGGGAGACCAGGTATTGGAAAAAAATAGAACTCTACTAGCACATTAAATATTTAATGGGATAAATGCTCCAGATAATGGAAGATGCCTAGAATACTATCCAACTGTAACTCAAAAATGACCACTTGTTGATCCAGAAAATTTCTCTCTCCTTCCTTCCTCCAGCAACACTCTGACGGACTCAGACCCTACTCACAATGTGCAACTTGTGTTGATATTATGGTAGTTGCGAGAGGTATCAACCTCCATGTGTAACCTCTCGCTAGATTAGAATATTCTAGAAGTTAGAAAAACCCTAAATAGATGTGTAGAAACCCTAGAAGACAAGTCGACTCATTAAAAGAATTAATATAAAAGTATTAACCTCTAGAAGAAGACTTAGACCTAGATAGTTGATAAAGATAACTATAAATAGAGGGTGTTTGAGTTCATTTGGAGACACACTCACACTCAAGTCAAGTGGTGTGCAAGTCTTGAGGAGGAGTGAAACTACAACTACTGCAACTGGGTGTTGGTCTTGGTTCCTGGTTTTTGGACTTTCTACTTGGTGTGTTATCTTTGAGAGAGAGGTTCTCTCTCTCGTGGTTATCTATTGGGTTTGGTACTGCTTCCATAATCATTCTATCTATCAAAGTTTATGGTTCTTGACAATGTTTTTGTGTCTATGGTTGGGGGGAAATATTGTGATATTGTCTATGTTGAAACAAGCACATCGAATATTTTAATAGGTTATGGGCCCATACAACCTTCATATAGTATAGACGTTGGAAGGTAGATTGATTGTTCCTTGGAAATCTCGTTGTGGCACCAATTGCAGCTACAACTAGCATTTCTGAATCTACAGCTGCAACAAACCCTAACTTAATTATATCGACACTTCAAGTGAGAATTTTGACATAATTATTAGACTTTATAGTGCACCTTAGCCTAGTGCACCACTTCGTACCTTCAACTAGAAAAAACATCAAGGTTGAATTTTTGGTTAAAGTTAAAGTTTGACTAGTCAAAGTCAAATTCAAATGAAATCATGAATTACTCCATGAAGTTAGAGAACAAGCTAGAAGGAGCTTCAAAATTTAGAGCATGGAAGACAAGGATTGACATCAACCTTTCCAAGAACAAATTTCTAGATATCATGAAGGAAAAGTTCGTGGAACATTAGCTTGAACCAATAAAAGAAAATGAACCTCATAACTTTGCAGCAATGGAGAAGTTCAAGTACAATGAAATCAAAGATATGAGTATCATTGCGGACTCTATAAAATATCACTTGATACCCTACATATCCAATCCTGACTCATCCAAGAAGTTGTATGATGCCCTAACTAACCTCTTTGTAGTTAGAAATATTGGACAAGTAATGAATTTGAAGAATGAGCTTTGTGACACAAATATGACTAAGTATGTCATTGTAGCCTCATGCTTTGTGAGGATTTCTCAATTGAGATATCAGCTACAATATATTGAAGAATTTATTCCAAAAAAGGAAATTGTGAATATAGCACTTAATTGTCTTTCTAGATCATGGGATGCATTTGCTACAACCATGAATACAAGAAAGGAGTTTCCAATGCTGGAAGAAATTTGGACATGTTGAACATAACAAGAGACAAGGATAAACTCAAAAGGAATATATCATAATGAAGATGATGCGCAATCATATGCAACAAAGTTCAAGAAACATGAAGGTAAGAAAAGATTTGATTCAAGAAACAAATTTAATCATAAGAGAGATATGTCAAAAGTAAAATGTTTTGGATGAAATGAATATGGCCACTACAAAAGGGATTGTCCTAAACTATCAAAGAAGAGAAAGGAAAGACACCATGCATCAACTTCCAATGATGAAGAACCTTCAAAGAAAATCCAAACATGAAGAAATCGATTTCTTCTACAACTCGGCTCTTACAGGATCTCTTGAAGACGACCTGTGGTTGATCGATAGTATAGATTCAATACATATGATCGGTGATCGTGAAAATATCTTAAGCATGAAGGAAAAGGAAACCTCTCATAAAGTGGAACTTGGAGACAATAACTCTTATGCAGTCAAGGGAATTGGAAAAGCTTCAATCAAAATGGAATGAGGTAGCAATGTTCATCTTAGCAACGTTTTATATGTTCATGGTTTGAAAAATGATTTATTATATATTTCTTTCTTGGAAGAAAAAGGAGATAGAATATCCTTTTTTGATGGAAAATTTCTTGTATGGTCTAAAGATTCAAAAATAGAAGATGCTAGAGTCATTGGAATACGTGAAGGAAGATTGTTTAAAATCCTAGGTCAAAATGCTCAAGCTCCTATACATGATGAACTCAATCCTAGTGATTTATGGCATAGAAGGTATTCTCACCTTCATTAAAAAGAATTTACATCTCTAAAACAGATGGTTGTAGGCATACCATAACTATAATCAGTACACGAAGGAGTTCGCAGAGGATTTGCACTTTGGAAGAATATTAAGAATCCATTCCCAAGTAGTGAAAATAGATTCAAGGAGATTTTGTAACTAATACACTCATATGTACGTTTACCTATGAAAGTGAAGTCTCTAGGAGGCTCTCTTTACTATGTGACATTCATAGATGAATTCTCAAGAAAGAAGTGGATGTACCTGATAAAGATGAAAGATGAAGTATTTGGAAAGCTCCAAGAATTCAAAGCTGAAGTGGAGAACTTGACAAATAACAAGATCAAGATGCTAATATCTGATAATGGGGGAGAATACACCTCCAAGGAGCTTGTTTCCTTTTGTAAATAAGTTGGGATTAGGAGGGAGATAATTATCTCACATAATTCTCAACATAATGGCGTGGAAAAAAAAAGAACTGTTCCATTGAAGAATTTGTTAAGGAAATGATGAATGAATAGAATCTATCCATGTTTCTATGGGGAGAAGAAGTTATGACAACTATATATATTCAGAATACAATTCCTCATCATATATTGAAGAACATGACTCCACAATAATATTTCTCTAGAAAGAATCCAAGTGTGAAACACTTAAGAATATTTGGTTGTCCTGTCTATATCCATATTCCCAAGGACAAAAGGAAGAGGTTGGAACTGTCAGGAAAGAATGGCATATTCGTTGGATATATTGATACATCAAAAGCTTATAGAATATATGTCCCAAGTCAGAAGAATATTGAAATCAGCAGAGATGTGGATTTTTATGAGAAGATTTCCTTCAAGAAATCTATAGAATATTCAATGGACTCCAATAATGAAGAAGAACATGAATATCCAAAGGATGAATGTACATGTTCTCTAGAACATCCCAGTGAAGAACAAAACCAACCACTTGAACCTATAGAACCAGTTGTTGTACCCAAGAACATAAAATGACTAGCATGGCTAGAATCCACCTTAAAAGAGTAGAAATGCATAAAGCTCCCAGTGGCACCTTCAGGGAGAGAAAGAAGCCCAAAATATTCTCTAGTTATGTGGCATGCATGACAAGTCTTGTCAATGCATAAACTTCCACCTTTGAGGAAGTCATCTACAAGAAGAAATAATGGAGGGAATTCATGATGGAAGAATATTAATCCATGATGAAAAATGATGTATGGGAAATTGTGCCCAGACCTGAAGGAAAATGTGTGGTCACTTCAAAGTGGGTTTACAAGATAAAGAATGTAGTAGATGGGAGTATTGATAAATACAAGGCAATATTTGTGGCTAGAGGGTTCTCCTAGCATGAGGGAGAAGACTATGATGAGACGTTTGCTCCAGTATCTAGATATACCTCTATTAGAGCCATCATATCTCTTACAGCTTCCATGGGTTGGAGTTTACATCAGATGGATGAAAATAATTTTTTTCTCAATGGAGTAATTGAGGAAGATGTATACATAGAACAACCTCAAGTTTTTGAGGTACATCCAAGAAACATCCATATATGCAGATTAAATAAGGCCTTGTATGGACTCAAGAAATCTCCAAGAGATTGGTATGCATGGACTCACAATTACTTGACGAGACTTGGATTTTCCAAGAGATATGTTAATCCAAACCTTTATTACAAGGTTGAAAATTATGCACTTGTGATCCTACTACTATATTTTGATGCTTTTTTTATGATAGGTGCATAGCCTCTCATTATTCAGTGTAAGGGGGAGCTAGCCTCTAAATTCAATATGAATGATCTTGGTTTCATGCATTATTACTTGGGACTAGATGTATGGCAGAAGCATGGTGACATCTTCTTAGGGAAAGGGAAGTATGTTGTAAAGATCCTTCAAAAGTTTGGGATGATGGAATACAAATCCATGGCAACTCCCGTGGTGACAGATCTGAGGAAGTTGGGAGACTCTGATTATGATCCATTAGACTCGTCCCTATACTAGAATTTGATTAGCTCATTAATGTATTTGGTGAAAACTTGGCCAGACATTTGCTTTGATGTGAACACGTTGAGCTATTTTCAAGTGGAACCTAGACATGAGCATTGGATAGTTTCAAAGCATATTTTGAGATATCTTCATTGGATGCTAAACTTTGGTTTGACATATGCCTCAAACAGTGATGTACAACTGCATGAATTTACTGATTCATATTTGGTAGGGAGTGCAAATGACAGAAAGAGGACTTTCGGTATATGTTTCAGTTTGGGATTTGCTATGATATCATGGGCTAGTAGGAAACATAAGTCTTGTGTACTCAATACTGTATAAGCATAGTATATTGCAACTTGTGATGATTGTACGAAAGTAGTATGGCTCTGTAAGCTAGTTTTTGGACCATTTGATTAGATGTTGGATTCGACTATGATATTTTGTGATAATCATATTTGTGTGAAGCTTTCAAATAATGTCGTGTTCCATGAAAGGAGAATCACATTGAGATCAAGTACTATTTTCTATGTGATAAAGTCCAGAAGGGAGAAGTGATTCTCTAGTATATCTCCACCGAGCAGACAATTGATATTTTGACTAAGCCTTTTTCCAAGATAAAGTTTGCATACTTGAGGGACAAGTTGGGACTTGTGGAGATTGCTCCCTTGGTTGAAAAGGAGGAGATAACTTCCTCGATCGAGGGGGAGTGTTGATATATGGCATCATGGATGGTCAGTGCGCTGGTAGAAAGACATTCTCCAAATGGAGAATGGTCCAGGAAGAACCAAATTATTGGTGGGCAGACATTCTCCATGGGGAGAATGGTCCAGGTTGACAGATTGCTCACATATCATGAAATGGCATTTTCCTAAGGCACAAATTGTGGACCGATTAGGAAAATAGTTCAGGATCGATATTCTCTTGAGGCACAACTAGTGTCTTGATAATGTTGAATAGTCTGCCTCCTAAAGACACGACGTCCTGATTAGGGTGATTAGGGTGGTTGATACATACAGATAAATGAAAATCACATTTTTAAGGTGCACTGCAAATAAATAAAAATTAAAATTGTATTTTTACATATACATGTATGCTTAAGTTTTGTGTTCTAAATGCATTTTAAATATCAAACAATTTACATCTAAAACTATTTGATATCTTTAACACTTTGACACATATTGGATTCACTTAAACCATTTTATATAAATTTAAAATTAAAATAAATCAATTCAAAGTAAGTTTAACAAAATTAATTACAACTTAGCAAAATAAAAAATATATACCTTTTATATTGCAAGTCTAAGAACTGATTTATTCTCAACAATCTCTTTGGAATGCCACTCAGCATAAACTTCTTAAAAATATATATATATTTTTAATTGAAATTAAAATAATAATAATAATCCATTTTTAAGGTCACTGCAAAGCCATACACCTAATTGGTGTATGAGACCTCCTTGTTTATGGGACAAGGGACCCCCTCCGCCTAGGGATTTGACTGGTAAAGTCTACTGAGGTATACATACCTATACATACCGTACATTTGAATAAATGTATGTTAATTTTACTTTTAAAACAGTTAGAAATTAAGATTTTACTTTTAAAACAATTATAAACTAAAAATAATAAATTTAAATTCTTAACTCTCAATATTTTTAGAATGTCAGTCATGATAAATTTCTAAAAAACAATTTTTTAAGTTAAAATTAAAATAAATGTATGTTGATTTTTACCTCAACACAATTATAAATTAAAAATAATAATTTTAATTAAAATTAAATAAATTATCTTGTTTTCACTCTAAAACAAACCAAAATAACAAAATTGATTAAAATTAAAATAAATGTATGCTAATTTTAACCATAAAACAGTTATAAATTAAAAATAATAAGTTTAAATTCTTAAATCTTACAGTTTACACATCAATATGTTATGGGATTAACTCTCAATATGGAAGACCATAAACTTTTTTTTTATTTTTTAAATAATTAATGTTTTTAAAAAGCATTACTGTATTTGTGTTTTTATTCCTTTAAATACTTATCATATTCATAATTAAAATTGATTTGTATTCATTATTTTAATAAAAAAGCAATATCCCACTAAATATTGGTTGTCCCTCATAATAAAAAAAAATAACCATATTAGAAAATTAATAATAAAAATAATATAATAAACTAATTAAAAAAAAAAATTAATAATTAATGTTTTTAAAAAGCATTACTGTATTTGTGTTTTTATTCCTTTAAATACTTATCATATTCATAATTAAAATTGATTTGTATTCATTATTTTAATAAAAAAGTAATATCCCACTAAATATTGGTTGTCCCTCATAATAAAAGAAAATAACCATGTTAGAAAATTAATAATAAAAATAATATAATAAACTAATTAAAAAACTCTAATAGCAATAAGTATAGATCTCTATTTTTAAACATCCATGGTTCTGTAAATTATTTTTTATTTCTATGACTGCTTATTACATTTAGGATTAAAATGGATTGGTCAAAGCAATGCTCTGCTTCACCACACATTACATTGTGTTGCCCTTAATGTTGTGAACCACGCACCTCACTGTCACTACTGTAACTGTGCCCTTGGGCAACACATTCAGAAAATCCACCCTGTGAACCACGCACCTCACTGTCACCACTGTAGCTGTGCCCTTGGGCAACACATCCAGAAAATCCACCGCAGCTAGCCAAAAGAGAAGAAACGAAGCCTCGCACTCATCTCATCACCACCAGATTACATTCTATACAATGACAAAACAGAAAAACAGGCTGAGATTAGAAACGAACCATCTTAAAGATACCAAATACAATGAGAAGAACGTTTTTATTACACCTCGAGAATAGAATATCTAAAGTTATTCTCAAGTAAGACCGGCAGAGATCTTTGAAACCCTAAACCAGTCACTTAATCTGAGAAGAACGTTTTTATTACACCTCAATAATAGAATATCTAAAGTTATTCTCTAGTAAGATCAGCATATATCTTTGAAACCCTAAACCAGTCACTTAATCTGTCGTCAAGCCACTACTTAAAACTCTCTGTTACAAATAAACCTTAAAACACAGCGGCAGAAAGCCATGCAATCTGCAATTCCTGTATAATCCGAACAATGTTCAGTTTGGAATAGATTGCCAGAAATAGAATCCCAAAATGATTGAAAGACAGCGACGGAAATCCATGATAACGTTTCATGGCTTTCCGCTGTTGTCTTTCAATCATTTGGGATTCCATTTTTGGGACCGGTAATCTATTCAAGACTATACTTCAATCCGAATTGCAGATTGCCGTCTTCGAAGAAGGATGACTCAATGCTCTGGGTGGCCAGCTGAGGTTGCAGAGTTGCAGCTATCGACGAGATTAGATCTCTGGGCATGATCAGAACTGATACAGATAGATTTAAACTTGTTACGCCTCCGACAACAGAGTTTAAATTAAGAAAAAGTTTGTCCGTAGGAACCAGTGGGCCCATGATCTTGTGCAACTAGGTTAGGGTTGGTCGGTTCCCTCTTTCAAGTTGGCAAACAAGTTCTCAGAATCGTACGCTCAGAAATTACTGGGAATCACACTGGTACTTCAAGAGTTGGGAACCGATCACTTCCGCAAAATAGCAATCAAATACCATAAAAGCTTAGAGATTAGATCCATTTTAATAAAGATTCTATTAAAAATTGGGTCAAATATTCTCAGCAGTAAACAATTGGAAAAATTTACGCACAGAGCAAAACAATTTCACACACAAATCCACGCCACTTTCATTACATATTCACATAGTATACATACAATTACAATATCCTTATCACATGCAACTTATTCTAAACCTGGAGAAATTTTAGCATCCCCTTTAAGCTTACATAATTACAAAATTAAGATTACATAAACATGTATTACATTAATTTTGTCCGATAAGGTTTTCATCAGCAACTATACCCACTCTGCAGTATTTGGGATTATGTTATTTCTTCTTCACAATTTTGATTTGAACTTACTGATTAACCTATTTAAGATACAATTGCCTTGAACCATAATTGACTTATTTGTAACAATTAACAATGTTGACAAACTCTATTCTACCAAATTACATAGTTAGTTGTATTTGTTTTGGAAATGCATTGAATGTTCATGAAATTTGGAAATTGAGATAAATGATTTTTTCTTGTAATTTGATAAATGTAGAAAGGAAGAAAATCCATAGATGTGATAGAAATCAAATCATCATTTTTCATGTAAAATGAGAAATAGGGTTTGTAGTTTTAAAAAATGCATTTTGATTTTTATTGAGAAATAATAATAATAATATTTTATGAATATAATAATAATAATAATATTTTTATGAATTTGAGTGAAAAATGGAAAAAATTATTATGATATAAATAAAAATAATTAAAATAGATATAGTATAAAATGAGAAATATAGTTTGTAGTTTTAAAATATTGATTTTGACTTTTTATTGGGAAATAATAATAATAATATTTTTATGAATTTGAGTGAAAAATGGAAAAAATTATTATGATATAAATAAAAATAATTAAAATAGATATAGTATAAAATGAGAAATATAGTTTGTAGTTTTAAAATATTGATTTTGACTTTTTATTGAGAAATAATAATAATAATATTTTATAAATTTAAAATATTTAAATTATTATGATATATATAATTTTGGGTAAGAGGTTAAGTTGTAACTGAGGTAGCATCTAGTTTTATGTATGAGATTAAGGTTAGATGTTACTAAAAAAGTTTATCACCCTTTTAGAGATAACTTTAGCTATGACCACAAGGAAAAGTGGTTTTTTTTATACTATTTAAGTTAAAAGCACATTTTTTGTTTTACCATTAAGTCATTTCATGCACATGTCATTCCTTAAATAATGGTGATGAGTTAGCTAGACCAATGAATTATGATAGGCTTTACTAGCTTCCAAAAATAGAAAGAGGGGGTTAACTTAACCAATACAAACTAATACAAACATGATGTAAAACATATTATAATAATACATTAAAATGAAATAAAAATAGACAATAAAATGAAATAAAAATAGACAATAAAATTAAAAAAAAAAAAAAATAGTTTAGATCAATTGATCTAGGAACTATCAAATTGACATGTAAATATTTGGGTGCTTAAAAATCTTTGGGTAATTAAAAGATTGTAAATCTTTGATTTGGATTCTTAAAAGATTGTAAATATTTGAATGGTTAAAAGGCTAGAAGCCATTGCAACATAATCATTATGAGCTTTATTCATGTCATTTTTTGTGAATCAAACTTGGGTGGGGAGGATAACAATCATTCCTCACAACTATCCAAGCTACACTCAATTGTGAATTAGAAATACATTATTCTTTAGGCTCTATTATCGATTCTAATATATTATCTTATACAAAGAGATAACTCATTAATAGATTACATGAAATATCAATATCAACATATAAATATTAATACACATTTCAAATGGAGATTATAGGAATATGTTCAAGAAAAATGCATGACTTTCAAAGGGGATAATTGGATTTCAAGTGGAGTTATGTGCATCATTATAATTTTCAAAAACAAGTTATGGGTCAAGGGGTCCTCAATATGGTGGTGGAAGGAAACTTAGGATTTACATTTTAGAGGAAGATTTGATGCATCGAGGACCAAGAACAACAACTCGTACCCACACACATGACCTCCCATGTGTATCATTTCACTCTTAGTGGGAATATTGGCACCATTAGGGTTTTTGGAGAAGTAGGTATCGATATGAAGACTTGGACCAAGGTCGAGTAATGAAACTTGTGGATTAGACCTAAAAAGTAGCTTCCAAGGCTCAAGAGCCATTGATGAATCCTCAAACCACCATAGAGAACTCTATGTCAGATATTTGTCCTTTGAATTGCAATATGGACACCATTAGAATGTTTTGAGCACCAAGTATGGGTTCTACAACATTAGAAATGGTAGGAAACTTGACCCATAGAACCTAAAGTTAGCTTCCAAACATCCAAATCTAAGAAAAACACGTCGAACCAGCACACCTAACATCTTGAGAGTATCATCTCCCTCTTAGTTGGGATATGGGAAACATTAGAAGGTTTTGAGCTCTAAGTCTGAGTCTCATTGCCTTGACCATGGTTGGGGGAGGAAACCCAAGCTTCAAGCCCTAAAGGTAGATTCTAAGGCTAAAGGGACATGAACAAGAACTTGAACCACTGCATAGGACCTTTTTATGTGATATTTGTCCTTTAAGAGGATATATGGGCTCTATTAGAAGGTTTCTAACACTAGAATTGGGTCACCATGCCTTGAACATGGTTGCAAGAGGAAACCCTATCCTTGAACCCTAAAGAAATATTCCAAGCATTTGGAGCCAAAAATGTCACCTCAAACAACCACACATGATTGCTCGAGGGTACCCTTGGCCTTTGAGTAAGAATATGGGCACTTTCAAGAGTTTTTAAGCACTAGGTATGAGTGTCTAGGAATTACACATGATAAATGGAGGAAGCTCAACAGTAGGCTCTAGAGGCAACTTCTAGGACTCAAGGTTCATGATTGACACCTCAAGCCACCATAGATGACCTCTCAAGTGGATATTTGGCCTTCAAGTGGGGATATGGGAATCATTAGGATATTTTGAGCACTAGGTATCAATATTGGGTCCTTTGACATGATTAAGGGAGGAAACCGAGGCCTTAGATATTTAATTAATCTTCTAGGAATCTAGGGCCAAGAACGACATGTTGAACCACCACAAAGGACCTTTCTAGAATATCCTTGATATTTGGATGGGGATAGTTAGCATTATGAGGTTTTGAACATGAAGTATAAGTCTCTAGACCATGGATATGGTCAATGGAACAAATCAAAATGTTAGTCCCTAAAGGAAGCTTCTAGGATTTTGAGGATAAGATTGACATTTTGAACCACCACAAATGACCTCTCAAGGAAATTATTTTCCTATAATTAGGTATATAGGTACCATTATATGTTTTGAGCACTAGGTATGGGTCTCAAGGCCATGGACATGGTCAGGGGAGAAAACATGAACCTTAGGCCCTAAAGGAAGCTTCTAGCCATCCAAGGAAAATAAGGATGCCTCAAACATTCACACATGCATCCTTGGCCTATGATTGGGGATGTCACTATAATTAGGTGCTTTTGAGTACTAGGTTTGTGTCTCAAGGACCTGGAAATAATCTAGGGAAGAAATCCATGCCTTAGGTCCTAAAGGAATATTTGATGACTACAAATCCATGAACAATGCCTTAAAGAACCACACATGACCTCTCAAGGGTATCATTGGCCTATAATAAAGGATATTGTTTTCTTCACAAGGTTTTGAGCATTAGGTATGGGTATCAAGGACTTGATATGATTGAGGGAGGAAACCCAAAACTCAATAAATCAAAACTGTAAAATTTTATTAATCATTTTAAAATGGCAAGGATGATTATGAACAACTAGGTGAATGAGTCACCCATCAATGACTAGATTTTCTCATATCCATCAATGACCATCAACCAAATTATTAGTTTTTTATAACCTAAAATTTTCCTTTGAATCTATGGATTCAAGTTAACCCCTCAATTATTTATCATAAATTTCATTGAAGAAGATAACACTTTCCCTATAAAACCTAAGGACCAAGAACTAGGGAACCTTGGCAAGGGTATAACAATCCCATTTCAAAATGTTTATTAAAGGATAATTCAATTATGCATAAGAAATCTCATCAATAATAGTGCAATAGTCTCAAGGACATTCCATATTCTTTGCACCACAAAGGACCTTTGAGCTTGACCATATTAGGATTAGTTATAATATATTAGAGTGCATGGCATTCCAATCATTACATATGGTAGATTCCTCCGTTGAAAGAAAATGATAAAACTTTCATCAAAGATCCCTCATTCCCAACCCTTTGGTTCAATAAGAAGGGGTTTGTCTTGCCCAATTACCTCTTTCATAACCAATCTAGGGAATGGCTTCCTTAGATAGAGTGAGAAGCCAAGTTTTTGTTGCCCAATCCCCAACAAGTTTATTCTTGACAAGGTTTGTGCTATTATTCCTAATTACGTCTCCATCAATTTGGGTATTCTACCTCTTTGCACCTAGTGGCAACATTGGAGATAAAATAAATACGAGGCTTCCTCTAACTATAAGCATATTGATGGATACAAGTGTATTTTTTTTTAAAACAACTCTTGATGGTCACCTAAACAAGTTGTGGAGGCCCGGGCCTAAGTAATGAACTTAGGTTGTCATATTAAGAAATGTTTTGAATTCAAGTTGGAGACTAAGAGGATAATTTTTCCATGGTCCCTAACTATGGGGGATTTGCATGTCAATAGGAGACTCACTCACTTAGATTCATAGAACCCAAAATGTGACCACCACAATCACTAATGTGAAACCTTCTACAAACAAACAAATATGCTACTAAAGGAAAAAAATTATATTAGATCATCTTGACTAGAGATATTAACTACCCAAAAGTGTACATCTATGTTTTAAAAACAATTATAAGGTAACACATAGGTTGTAAGAATACAAACATAATGCATTCATTGGAGATATTTAATAATAGAAATATAAATAATATTATTGCACAAAGTTCCATAATACATATGTATGTGGTACACCAAACAAGAAAGTTGTTGCAACTATTGTATTAGTGATGGAAAATGTCACTAATGCATCTTGAAGCAACAAACTTCTATTATCATATCGTAGCAACTACACACATGAAATAATTACATATAGAAAAAATGACACAATAAAGTATATATATAACTAGTCATATATATGTGTGTGTGTGTGTGTGTGTGTGTGTGTGTGTGTGTGTGTGTTCAATGAAGTATAAAGAGACAATTTCACACTAACCTTCTCCTTGAAATTTTCCTATGCAGTGGCCTCCATCGACTCATTACAAGTATGCCTACAACTCGAGCATCGATGAGGATCACATGAACTAGGATGAGAATGGTTAGCGTGTCCATGTGGCCTATCCTCTCTAGACTCTATTGTAGAGACTAAAGGCCCAACCTCTCCCCCACCAACACCTAAACATCCCTCCTAGAAAGATAATGCAATGAGCATGCGATGCTATAGTAAGTTATAGGTCAAGGTGGAAATATAGGTTTGATCCATTCTATTGTTTTCTAAAATGGAAGGATGTTGGGTGAGGGAGTTACACCTCTTCCTAGGAAGGAGAGGCCTTATCAATGGGTCATGCCTGGCATTTTATTGATCATGTGTGGACATGTGACCAACCCCATGGAATTCACCAAAGTCAAAGTAGTTGGCATGGTGACCTAAAATAAATTTAGCCTGTAATTTTCTAAGGAAATACAATGGCACCTCCCTATTATTACAGGGAGGATTTTCAAGCACCATGAACCACCTATACATATAGAACATAGTTACCAACTTAACGAGAACTCTACAGAGTTATCGATTTTTAGGGCGTCAAGTTTCTTACCCTGTTTTTAAAAATGGTGCTACTAGTAGCACCCCCCTCCCTTTTTAGATGGTTTTTCGATATTTTAAATTTTTCTATCCACAATGTTTCCACATTATTTTTTTAAATGCTTGTTTTTCATGTTTTTTCAATAAAAATTTTTTTATTCAACGATGTTTTTAGTCATTTTTCCAAGCTCATTTCAATCTTATAAATACTTTTTTCCATTTAATTTTTTGAAATTAGGATTTTTCATGTAATTGTGTCTCCTTAATTAATTTATTATTCCATACTTTTAAATGGTAGTAAAAAACATCATTTTTAATACATTGTTCATTGTTACTTCAATACATAGAAAATAAATGTACTTAAATAACACTATTTTTTATTATTTAGAAAACAAATATAATTAAAATTTCTTTTCATAAATTAAAAACATAAAAAATTAAGAAAAACAAAACAATTAAAATTAATAAAAAAAAATCAAAATCAAAAACAAATTTATATAAAACATAAAATAAAGAAAAACTTAAAA
>JASDQU010171452.1:0-17789 GCA_032191745.1 Picea mariana
TTGTGGGGATCAGAAGGAGAATTAAACTGTGAGTTAGTTGAGGTTCCACAATCCCTTGCAAACGTTAGATATGGGGGAAGACAGATTTGCACCATCGATTTGCAGGCAAGGGGTGTAGCCAGGATCATAACGCTTGGACACAGGAGCTGAAAGGATAGCGTCAAAATGAATAGAGTTGAGATCACAACTCTCGATCATGTGGAAAGAAAACAGAGTCCATCTGAGCCAGTCAAGGAAGGAAAAGTTTATCACTTTGCGTTAGACTGTGGTCGCGGGGACTGGTTCTATGGGAATGAAGGTGCTCCTAGTTAGCACCTTGCATGGAATTGCTTCGAGGAAATACATGTTGACATAAAATACAGACAATGGATTTCCCATTAAGGAAGGAGGACCTTCCAATATTTCTACTTACATTGTATAGGTATTAGAAAAAACAAATGTTGGTGGCCATGAGTGTTGCACCCTGGTTATTAATGAAGGAGGAATGCTTAAAGGCATTCATGTGAAACTTTTGAGTTTCATGTGTGTTGTTTTGGGATCGTGATTGGCCTATGGCAGGAATTATATTTGAGTTGTAAGGATGAATGAAAATGAATAATCCATATGGTGAAAGTCTTGTCTAAGCTCCAACGCACCATGGCAAAGTACATGTCGTAAAGTGTGGGAAACTTAAAAATCAATGCAAGGGTGCACTGGGTATGAATGTGGCCCCAAATGTTGGCACATTTATTAAAGTCAATTGATATCTGAATTACATCCTGAAAAAATTGGTAGGCTGAAATGATGCATAGGTAAGGGATGATGTATCCTTTTGCTTTGTATCCTTAAATAGATGAAAATGACTTGGACTGTTAGTATGCCTGATTTTGAAAAGATAATGTGCATGAAAACTAACAATTTGTTTGGTTGAGGAATGTTGAAATTCAAGAGGAAATGGGTCTTGAATATGGAAGTATTGTAAGCCCATAAAGAAGACCAATTTCCTATTGATCCAAATTGCAAGGAATGGTATTTCCTTTTTGAGAAACTGAATTTGATTGTTAGTATGCACAATTATGAAATGGGTTGTGATGACGTTACAAAGGTGCAATAAAAATATATGTGCATGAAAACTAACAATTTGTTTGGTTGAGGAATGTTGAAATTCAAGAGGAAATGGGTCTTGGATATGGAAGTATTGTAAGCCCATAAGGAATACCAATTGCCTACTGACCCAAACAACAAGGAATGGTATTTCCTTTTTGAGAAAGTGAATTTGATTGTTAGTATGCACAATTCTGAAATTGGTTGTGATGACGTTATAAAGGTGCAATAAAAATATATGAGCATGAGAAACTAACAATTTGTTTGGTTGAGGAATGTTGAAATTGCATGAAGCAAAGGGGGTATTGAATATGGAAGCATTGTAAGCCCATAAGGAATACCAATTTCTTGTTGATCCAAGCCTCTATGGGAAGTCCCATAATTATGAATCCGGTTCCTGTGCAAAACAAATATGAAAACAAAATGTGAAATTTGGAAATCTGTGGGTGACAGATTTACAAGAAAATTTTGAATTTAAAATTATGATGATGTGTCATGAATTTCTGTATGCCTGTGATATGGGTGAGAAGAAAAGATTGTCCAGAAAGGACAGATGATGAAAAATGGCTACTGTTCAGCCATGAGAGCCTCGTGGTAAGCCATGATCGCCTAGAATATATTGTGTTGAGGTAAAACAAGCCGGAGGGACTTCTTGACAGAGCAAGTCTTAGGGACGCCTCAATTGTAAGGCTCGATAAATTCTTTGGAATTCTTCCTGTGTGATAAAACATTGGCAGGGCAAGATGGATCACCCGAGGGATTGTATAGTAGAGAAGGGGATGCCTGAGCCTGGGCCTGGAGGGTGAGTGACCGCAAGGAAGAGGAGACCTAGATAGTTCTTGTAAACTATTGATTGGGATCATGCACACGATGGGTAGTTCTTCTTGTGCGAGAAAACCTTGGCAGGGCAAGATGGATCACCCGAGGGACTGTATAGCAAAGAAGGGGATGCCTGAGCCTGAGCCTAGAGGGCGAGTGACCACAAGGAAGAGGATACCTTGATAGTTATTTTAAACTATTGAATGGGATCATGCACACAATGGGTATGTCAAGGAAAAACAATGAGCCTAGATAACAAGACAATCATGTGGATACAAATCCATAAACTGCACAGATAATTATTGTGCTAAGATTATGAAATTTTTCCTAGAAATTTTTATGCAATGTTTTCGCATAAGAATATGATTAACGTGCTTGATGTCCAAGAATTATTGAAGGAGGGTGACGAAGGCCAAAGGTTTGGAAAGGACCTAACCAAGAAAGAGGATCAAGATTTCTGAAACAACTGAATGAGAAAGGCATGACAAGTTTTTTGATAAAGAACATCGAGGACAGTGTTCCTTTAAGGGGGAGGGAATTGTAACACCCCTGTTTCCCCCAGATTGCAATTAATCATAAAATAGGATTTACCATGCTGAGACATGTGGACGATGTAAATGTATTATTGTTAAAATTTCCCATAACTGATTGTTGGGGAGTGAAGCCTTGAAGTATGAGCCATGATATCTCTAGAGGAAATAAATTAGTTAATGAAGAAAGGACCAGTGGTTGAATCATCAACCACCCCCATGAATGGAAGCATGGTCTAGCTACATAATGTTAGCCCAAAGTACCACAGAGACCTGCAGACCCAATCTTTCTTCTAGCAGAAGGAACAAGATAGGTCGAAAAACCTTCCAAAAGGAAGGGAGGTAAGATATATACACAGACACAACGAGAGAAAAGACACAAAAGGAGAGCGCAAGCTCATAAGGGAGATGTGTGAACCCAAAGGAGTGCAGAGAACACAACCTGAAGTCCCAAGCACGAGCTTGATGATGAGGAAGCATATGATAAACCTCGCAGGGATACTATGATAGAGAGAAGGTCTCTGAGAGGTGGCATAGTTCCCTAGTGATATCATGGCTTGGCACGGGGGTGGCTAGAGTGCTAATAATGAATGCCTCTAAGCCTATGGTTGGGTGTAAAGGCACACACCCATAGTCAATTAGTTGGATGAAAACTGTAATAGATAAATATTCTCATACCCTGTGAAATTGAGTTGTAACTATGTAATAAAATTGGATATATTGTGAATGACCCAGGGATGTGCATGTTTTCTTAATGGTTATATTGTATCTCTTTATTCTTGTTTAAATTGTGTATTTAGGAAAGTATGGAATTGTCTGATTTGTATATGTAAATGCCCGAGACCTGTGGTGGCATAAGTTAAATTAAGTGGACTGTGAGTTCGTCAACCTTGGGCACAGTTTTCATGGGTGCATGTCGACACTCCCAGTTTCCCTAAGTCTCTAGGAGAACCTCTTCGTTAAGCTCAAGAGAGGTAGCGCATGTATGCACAGGCTCTTTGTGAGGCGGGCAGAGACTGAGAACCTCTTAAGTTCTAGATTTGATGAATGAGTGCAAGGGGTGCGCAGAAGACCCTTCTAAGTGTTAAAATCAGGAGTAAGAGTGCAAATCTCTTAAGCCTTTCAGAGCTAACAAAGCTCAGGAAGAGTAGCGAGGTTCAAGTATCAGAAGGGAAGGTTCCTTTGTTTGGAAGATGAATGGACGAGATCTGTTCGAGAAGAGTTGCGGTCTGTTGCGACTGATGGATACGGGAAGGAGCGTGGGAGTTATACCTTTGAGTCCTTTGGACTTTGCGAGTTCAGCGAATTGAGCGAGCTCATCGTTAGGGAGGTAAAACCCCCAAATTTAAATCTGGGCCTTAGATACGAGGATGCCCGAGAACCATCCCAACCGTTAGATCTGTGAGGTAGTCAACCACTTTCGGGAGAATAGAGGCTTAGTAATGCCAAAACTCCCGAAGAACGAAGTAGCGAAGTAACGTGGACCGTGGATCTAGAGATCCTTAGGGACCCCTCTCAACTGTTCAATCGAGGGAATGCGAGTATCACGTCCAAAGTACATGGGATCCTCATGTCGGGTGGTGACAAGGCCACACATGGCACAACAGTGAGACCCTGAAAGGGGTTACGAACCATCGATCTGGAGGTCTACATGGAATAAACAGGACCGTCATATCTAGGTTGTGGTCATCCTGATGCTGGCCAAATAGGGGAGAAAAAGAGGAGCTTGCATCATGAAACTCCCAAAGAACCGAAGAGTCGAAGCAGGTCTGAGCCATCCAAGCCAAAGAGACAAGTGTCGTCAAATCCTGCACTCCAGAGGAAGTCAGTCCAGGAGAAAAGAGTATGTGTTGGAAAAAAACTCCCGAAGGCCAGAGAGTTGGAGTTCATCTGAGCCGTCCAACAGTCGAGGAAAAGTGTCAACCGATCTTCCACTTCGGAATATAGCCACTTCAGAGGAAATCAGGGTCACGCGAGTTAAGGGACTCTCGAAGCCCGAAGAGCCGAAGTGACTCGTAGTCGTCGATCTATGGGAGACACGCGTCGATAGATCGTTGATCTCTGGATGAATGCACTCTGGAAGAAATGAGTGCGTAGAAGATTGAAAATTCTGAAGCCCAAAGAATCGAATAGTCGAAGTAGATCTCATTCGTTGGTCGGCAGGAGACACATGTCAATATATTGGAGATTTCGGGGGAAATCACTTCTAGAGTTTCAGTTGAGAGTTTAAACTCCCGAAGCCCGGGGATTCAGAGCCAAAGTGAATATCAACTTTCAGACCCAAAGGATAGATGGCGTGAATCTGTGGAAAGACCCGAAGTCAATCTTAATCATCAGATCCAAAGGAAAAATGGTATGAATCTATGGACTCTGGGTAAAGACCCGAAGTGAATCTCAATCATTAGATCCAAAGGACAGATGGTGTGAATCTGTGGACTCTAAGTAAATACCTGAAGAGAATATGGAATGTCGGATCCATAGGGCACGTGGCAACAGATTGTGAACTCCGAGAAAAAATACTCTGAGAGGACGTGAAGGAAAAGAGTTTGAAATCGTCGAAGACCAAACAGCCGAAGCAGCTAGGAGCTATCGATCTGAGGTGGACACATGGCACCAGATCTAGAACTCTAGGTATGGAATACTCCAAAGGATAGTAGAGGGTGGAAGCGTCAAAGTTCTGAAGTACAATCTCAATCGTTGATCGAGAAGGGAGATGAAGGTCATCGATCTACTCTTGGTTGAAAAGTGTCGAAGTCCCGAAGAGGACTAGGTCCATTGATTCTGAGAGGATGCATGGAAAACAATCTGCCACTCCAGGAGAAATCACTCTGGAAGAAAGAGAGGGTATTGAACAAGAACTCCCGAAGGCCGGAGAGCGAGAGTTCATCTGAACCGCCCGTTTGCGAGGGACAGATGTTAGCAAATATTCCACTCCGGGAGATAGCCACTGCAGAGAAAACAAGGTTTGAGAGTTGAAAACTATGAACATTGAAGTCCCGAAGCAAATCACGTTCGTTGATTTAAAAAGGGGTAAATCTGAACCCCTAGTTCAGAAGTACCGTCAAGATCGTGAGATCAAAGGTCACGTGAATTGCAGGGATAGAAAGTGCTCATACTTTAAAAGTTAGAGGGTGGGCCGCAATCGGAACCACGGTATTGAGAACGGGACATGTGGTGGCTCGTGGTGAATTACGGAGAGAAAAGCAGTTTGGTTCCAAACCACTCTTGGCCACGACCACAATCACGAAATTGGCATTCGGTCATAACCTACGGTCACATGCGATGGTCGTCAAAGAACAGGGGCTAGGCCTCTGATTTCCAAATTAGAAACCTCGAATGGAGAATCTGTCGTTTAAGGAAGGTGAATTTTTTTTTTCCCCACCGTGGATGTGTCACAATGCCCTAAGCATTCAGAACATCAATCACCACTATGTTCTACTTTGTTTTATCCCTCATTCATTCCTACTTTTTATTTCAAATTTTTTATAAGTTATAAAATCTTTAGAATTTTTTTGTTAAAGGTTTAATAGCTCACCTTAAGGGGTTTTAAAGAATGTTAGATTGAATGAATGAGATGGACTTAATGTTGTGAGAAGGGGACATAGGGAATTAGACATGTGTTTAAATGATTACTTGATGACATCAAATGTTTTCAAATCTTTTCATTTGAGCCATTAGTCATGTCAACATTTATGCATCATGATTATTTAACTTCATGAGTTGCAAATTCAAACTCTAATCCACTCAAGAGAGAAAAATACAAATCTGGTTGGGCACTACAGAAACTTCCACATGTCCCTGGCCATGATCATTTTAAGCACTTTGGTGAGTCGTGGAAGATATGGATTGTACTACAAGCTCATGAGTACGCAAAAACATTTAGAAAAGTACTCGTCATCATCCATAGCATGCGATATGGGGTGTATCGTCATTTGTACCTGTCAGTTGTCCAGAAGGTTATACAGATCAGTTGTCTTATTAAATGTGTTTTCAAAATTGGCGCATTGTTCATTAACTACAATATTTAGTTTATTTGAATTGGCTCCTGCAGAGCTAGCAAATATCCTTTTATTCTCATTACACAACTGACATATCTCTTTCACTGTAGCCAAGAATCTAGTCTTCGGGTTGTGACTGTGTACATGGGTAAAGGTGGACATGTGAATCGGAAAGAGCCTGAAGGGCCTCAGATTATGGAGGCTTATGAAGATAGTTGAATTATTTTCGATCGGGCACGGTGGTACCTTTTTTGTACCAAGTTGGATGGTCACCATTACGCTATAGACAAGGAGTTTGCTGATAGTTTCAATGGACAGTGGGCCCAAATCACAAACTTGGTTATACAAGTTACTGAAGAATCTATAACAGTTGCTTGCAACCTCCCCATTGATGGTGAAAGGTTGTTTAAAAATAAATTGATTACATGAGGAGACGTCAATCAGTTTTTAAAGCATGAACACAGAGACCCCAATTGGGCCAAGGGCATCCCTAGGTATTGGATTGTTGATGAGTTGATGGAATCCTCTCTCATGCTTAAAAGATTCTTCACATGCGAGGGACGTTATTCTATTGTATTCCTACTCCATCTCCGATTTTTGTTTCATCTAGCAGGGATTAAGAGGATGAATTTACCTTATTATTTCTTAAGGGATCTCAACAAGATGGCTATGAGGGTTCAAGCAAACCCTAAGACCCCTCCTCGCGGAATTTTTCATCAGGGGTTGATTAAAATTCTTGTTGAGGCCGAGCTAGGGAAGTTGCAGATGATTTGGGATCAGTTCTTCATCCAGTTAGGGTTTGAGAAAGAAAAACATTCTCCTGCTTCTCAATCACATGGAATTATTGTTAAGCATGATCAAGAAACTCCATCTAATGACGGTCAATCCACCACTACAAATAAGGGTAAATGAGCAACATGCTTAATGACTCTAGACGAGCATATAAAAACTACATCAGCCAGTCAACAAATAGATGTGGGGTCTTCTCACATATTAGGTGGAGGTAAGCACCCTTTCCCTTTTGCACAGAAAACTTACTCAAAAAGGGCTAAGAGGTTAGCAGAACCTAGGGTTCCAGTGGAAGACCAACGACCTAGAAAAAAAGCAATAGAGTTTGAAGATCTTGTACACCTTGAAGAGCATATCCCATAGGTCACTCCTCATGCCTCAAGTTCCTCTGAAGATGATACCTCTAGGTATAGAATTTTAGTAAGGAAACAAAGCACAAGGCCTCAAAATAAGTTCAGGTTGAAGCCTAAAGCAATGAATAAACCTACCATCACAGAGAAGGTTATCATCATTGATGAAGAGCCTGTCAAACCTATTGGAAAGACATCTATAAGAAAGAAAAACCCTGTCACTAATCCTGAGAAGGATAAATTCAAGAAAGGTGGTTTGATCATAAATAAAAATACCATCACTAGGAAAAACAAAGTTCCTACCAGGAAATAGGGTAAAAAGGATATGAAAATCCCAAACCCTAAGATTGGATCTGAAGGGAATGAGCCTAAATGTATGCAAACCCGATCTCAATCTAAGAAGACCATAAAGAATAGCTTAGAATTGTTGGAAAAAGGAGCTTCCTCAATCTTGCATAGAAAGCTATCAATTTAAAAATATCACCTCCAGGATAAATCCAGTTTTTTAGATTAAAAGTAATGGATGATGGAAAAATATTTTTGTTCCCTATGTTTAAGGTATAATGTTCCATTGTTTTATGTCCAGCTATAACCCAGGCAAATAAAAGAGTTTAAAACATGTGGGACTAGTTTTTTGGAAGGTCGCTACAGGAAGTTCCTGCAATCGTATACACAGGAAAATAGAGGCTCTATCGAAACACCTGTAGCAACCGATTTTGATGCTATTCACACCCAGTTTCATATTTTGTAACAGAGGAAGGCTATAACTTATGTAAGCATATAATGGATATTTTTATGAAGCTATACAATGTTTTGTGGATCTAAAATCTATATTGGGATACAAAGATTAATCTAGATTAGCCACATGTGATGAGTTGTCAAAGGCTGGTTTCAAGTGGATCATTGAAGATGAGATATATCTGGGAAAGATAAATATGAAGCAACAATGTCATCATTCGAATGTAAAACAAGTCAAATCAAAGATATGATATGCAAGGTTGTTGCCCTGATTTTAGGAGCTTTTTTTGTAAATTGTTATTATTTGGTTTACTAGCAGTTAGAAACTTAAATTCATCCTAAGTTTTTGTAGAGATTTGTTTTGAAGTGTCCCTGATTCTCAGGATTGACCATAAGTACATGTAACCCATTTGAAAATTTATATATGGAATGATGTAGAAGAAGAAAGGGTTGGATCCATGTTTGCCTAAAAGACTTTATCTTATACAACTGCTTAGATCGACCTTTTTTGTGTAAAGATTTTAGTGGCTAATGAAGTCATTAGTTGGTGTGTATCATTCTCTTTTGTTTCTCATTTCTAATTCCTCATCTTGAACACATTATTACTATTATATGATTATATGGTTGTTTGTAAGTGCTGAGAGGATTTCCCTATTTTTCTAGTGCAATCTTCACCACATGTGTGTTTAGGATCTTTTAAATCTGGTTCAGGAAGGATTTTTGGGTTTAATATTTATTCTTCTACTGGTTAATTATATCAAAGAACATATGCTCTTTTATTATTATCAGTTTTGTTTCATTTATTCTTCTTCAACATATACCCTACTCTCACTTGACTCAACTAAGGTTTTGTTTACCTTATCTATTGCACATAGAGAAGAGGTATTGACAGTTTATCCATTAAGTACCTTTCAAGATCAAGAGTGTGATCCTCCCACCTCTTTAAAATTATTTTTTTTTAACTTTTGAAATAAGACGTCCTATGCTTGTTCCTAATGCAGTCTAGGAACAACTTCTAGCGCTAACAAGGTTGATATGAGGGAAATCATGCAAATACACCTTCACATCTTCTATGAGACCATACACTTTTACTTTCTTTGAATCAATGCCACACATATTTCCATATGGACAATTTGTCTTTAAACCAAGTTGTTTCATGACCTTCAAAGACATCACATTTGCTAAGGCCCCATAATCCAACATAAAATTATTCAATCGGAGACCATTCACACCTAAAGAAAGATAGAAATGAGGGTTATCTTCCCTTTATTTCCATGATACATGGTGTTCAGAATTACAGGAGGATCTTCTGCCTCATCTGGTACCTCCAACGCCTTCAAAACTTCTCTTCTTACAAATGGTATCTTGCACATCTCAACTACATGCACTAACACATTCATCTTCCCAATCATGCCAAGCACATCTATATTCAATTGAATTTTTTCATTGGTTGACATGGGTTTTGGGAGCAAATTGTGCATCAATGGAGGAGGAGGCATAGACACTTCTTTTATTGGCTGAGGTGAATCCTATGTTGCTTGCAGTGAGGGGATACAACTTGTGGTGGAGGAAATGGAGCTCTATTTCTTATTACATATGTCAAAATTTCTTTCTTTCTCAACTCATTCTTGGTGTTCTCATCTAGCTGATTGAGTGCTCTGAGTCTCCCTTCCCTGACACCCCTTTTCCTGACCTCCTCAAGTTGCTCTGGTGTAATATGTACACACTCATTGTCTTGGAGAGAGAAAATTTTATCAATGAAGTTCAGTTGGTTTTCATAACCTAAACCTTCCTCCTTTGTTCGCCTTGGACAATGATCTTCTGAATGTGCTTCATTGCAAGGAAAGCACCACATAAAATCATATTTGTTAACCATTCCAATTGGATTCAAAGTGTCGGGAGCCTTTGCCTCCTGTTGAGGCCTTGCCTTCCAACCTATGTTTGATTGTCTAAAAACTTGAGGTCTTGGAGCAGATTGATTTCTCTCCAAAGTTGTCAACCTGTTCATAATCTGATTCTGACTTTGGACAAACTGAGTATTCATTTGATCAAACTTCTAAGCTAGGAGAGTGATTAGGTCTGGTGCAGTGTTTGTTGTAGTTTTTGTCTTTGCCTCTACCTTACTCCAAGGAAACTGAAAGGGTTCAATCTTTGAGTTGATGATATTTTCCTTGATCTGTGCACTGTATTATTTAGCCTTTGCCAAAGTTTTCATCGCTTTATCCTTGAGGATAAAACCAAATTTCCCTTCAAAGGCATTCATGTAGAGGACACAAACGACTAATGTTGGTCGACATAGCTCAGTCGGGATATGATCATACAACTTATTAAACCTAATGTCAAGTTCTTTCACTGTTTCATTTTCCTTCTTCTAGATTTGATTGAGCTATGCTAATAATATTCCAATGTGTTTCTTTTTTGACCACCTGCTTATATGTTATTTAGCGAAATCATCATAAGATGCCAAATTATTATCAGGTAGTCCTCTGAACCACCTCTAGGCATATTCAGTAAGAGACATGGCCAATAGTCTCAACGTCATGTCTTCATGTTCCACACCTTCATTCAAAAATGCCACACCTATTGCATATAGGTGGTTTTCTGGTGTCACCACATCATTTCCACTGAATTTTGGCAACCATTTATGGGACTCTTTGAGCATGGTATTGGGATATTCAAAAAAGGTGACCAAGTTCAATGGTTTGAAAAGGTTTTTAGACCAAGTATGACACATTGTGTTAAGGGGAAGGAAACCTTGGAACAAGGTTTTAACAATGGGGGACTTACAAGGAGGCCTTCTTCGGTAAACCTTAGAAGGCTTGAATCTTCCTAAGGGAAGGGTTGGTGGATTTTACGATGGTGGAGTTGTCATATGAGAATTATGGAAATCTCATCAAGAAAGGAAAGGGAACTTCCCTCAGATGGAGTCGCCAGACAAGCTATAGGTAAAGGCTTTGGGATCACAACTTGCCAAAGTGTCATTAGGGCTCCAAAGAGGATTCAAAATCCTCCCCGGAAATGATGCCAAAATGTTATCACACAATCTATAGCTTGGGAAAATCCCAACCCAATCCACAAAAGTGTGACAACTATGGGATTACCTACCCACTTTCACCTTAGATAGACACTCCCCTCGCTTTAGTGATGATGAAATTGTTAGAATATAGGTGGATGTGCTCATTTTACCATTGACAATACCCTTGTCACCCAACCATAGGCTGAATCCACCCTCCGAGCATCTTAACCTTGACAGGGAATCACTCCGTAAGAAAACCCTAGGCTATATAGCCAATCAAAGGGTAGCGCACCTTTCCCCAAGGATAGTGCATCAACAAGAGTTGATTAGATAGTCCAAACCCTAGCCAATAGATATTCCAAGCATAACTACTAGCTGCAGTAGCTGCAACGACAACTCTCCTCCAAACCTATGCAAAAACTGGGCAACTGCAGTGTGCACAAGTGTTGCTCTGCAATTCTGAGACTACCTTGCCAGAATGAGAACTGGCCTCCTGTATTTATACTAATTCTGGCTAACTGCCTGGGCCGAATTCTCATTCTGGGTATCTGTCTGTTCAGTATATATTATTATTTCTAGCCGACTTCTTCTCTTGGAGGCTAATAACCTAATATAAATTATCTTCTTGAGCCGACAAGTCTTCTAGAGTTATTAGCCAACTCATTAGGGTTTCTTCTTGCTTCCTGGAGTATTCTATCATCATCAGGTTTACATGTGGAGGTAAATACCTCCCGCAGATACCATAATATCAACACTCCCTCCTAGCTAGGGAGGTATTACAGGTAATGGTCTTGAGCAAAAAAACATATCATTCACCTGGTAGCATCAACATAGTTGTATAGACTAGATCATGAGCACCATCATCATCATCAGTTGCATCATCTCTCGAAACCATACTCGATCTGAGTAATCAGACATGATGCTCACTCCACAGAGTGATATAAGAGCCATTCTTCTAATCTAGAAGAGTAAATATTCTGAACCATTTTCTGTCTAGAAAATATATGTTCATCATTCATCTGGCTAATAATTATTTCCAATAAATTGTTGATAGTCTTCAAGGAAATCATAACAAAATAGAACAAAACTGTGTCTATCCATAGTAGTACATAACTACAATCCAATGGTACACTACCACACCAAGTAGCACACAAGTACTTGATCAGTAACGTATAGTCACAAACAGTGGAACACATCCACCACAGTAGTATACATCTATTGTCATGCAGTCTTCATAACAATCATCTGATATCAACATGCACATAAACAATGTTATGATATAAACTTAATCATTTGGGCCAATCTTTCACTCACATCTGTGAGATCTGAAAGAATATCTGCCCTCAAAAAGATAAAACATTAATAATGAGTTGTTTGGACTATTCTTCTCAAGCAAGGAAGAATAACTATCCTGATTTATGAAACTGGACCATTCCCCACCCTGGGCCATTCTTCCTACACTAATCAAAGTGCACCCTGGAGAGAATGTATAAACCCTAAGGAATGTTTGTCCTTGATTGCTGAGCCTGGACCATTCCCCACCCTGGGCCATTCCTCCTACACTAATCAAAGTGCACCCTAAAGAGAATGTATAAACCCTAAGGAATGATTGTCCAGACCATTTCCTTTGTTAACCACAAGAGGAAAACACTGTCCTGTATCAACCTCCAAAACGAACCATTCCTCATGTTAACCACAATGATAAATAGTTGTTCGGCGAGGCGGGCCAGTCTTCTTGAGTAACCCTCAAGAAGAGATATTTCCCTAGACCACTCCCCATGTTAACCATAATGGGAAGTCATTTTATCAGCAATCTGGACCATTTCCCATGTTAACCACAATGGGAAATCGATGTCCGTCAGAAATCTCAATCCACTTTCCGAACTGGAAAGGAAATTGCTCATCTTGGACCATTTTTCGAATTGAAAAAATGATTGTCCATAAATCAATACATATTAGTGCTCCCTCCCAACCTGGGAGTCATCTCTTCCTCTTTCAATAAGGAAGTTGTCTCCACGAGCTCTAGCTTGAGTATGAAAACTCTTTCATATTGGATGGAAGCTTTACCAAAATGTTTGTGTATCTACTAATCTGTGGAGATATGTATTGGAGAACCACTTTCTCCTTTCTGGACTTCATCATGGATAATGCAATGCTTGATCTCAAATGTACTTCTTTATGGAGCACTGGTTTTTCTTTGAAGGCTTCATGTGGCTCTGATCAATAAAGTATATCATTGTTGGAACACTGGAACATATCCATGTGGCACTTCTTCTGTCATCATGCGATCTAATATACTGAGTAATCATCTTGATACAATATCTTTGTTATAGAGAATCTTCACCACACTTCTGTTGTGCATTGGAGGTTCTTCACCAAGTTATCTTCTTCCATATNTCAATAGCTTGTAGTTGATCTCTTGACTAAGAGATTCTCACAAAGTATGATGTTATGTTGTCATCATCATTCATCTTCATGTCATGGATCTCATTCTTCAAAATCATTATTTGTCCAATGTTTCTGACTAAGAAGAGGTTTGTTAGGGCATCGTACATCTTCTTTGATGAGTCAAGATGGGAGATGTAGGGTATCAAGTGGTATTTTATAGAGTCCACTATGATACTCATGGCATTGATGTCACTATATTTGAACTTCTCCATAACTGCAACGTTCTGCGGTTCCTTCTCTTTTCCTTCTTCAAACTCTGGTTCCACGATCTTTCCTTTCACGATATCTAGCACTTTATTCTTGGCAAGGATGAGGTCAATCCTTGTCTTCCATGTTCTAAAGTTAGAGGCTCCATCTAACTTGTTCTCTGACTTCATAGAATAAGTCATGGCTGCTTTGACTTGGTCAAACCCTTGTTTTGACCAAAAACTCAAACTTGATGTCTTGGCTTGCTGAGAGTACCAGGAGATGCGCTAGGCTAAGGCGCATTGATCTATCCAGAGATTAGGTCAATCCCTTCACTTAAGGTTCCTCAACAAGAGGATTAGGGTTTCTTCAACTACACCAACTAGTAACCCTAGCGGCAGTTCTATAATGACTGCTCCTGCTAGAAACACTAGCGGAAATTCTTTAATGAGCTTAATATCCTCACGGCTATGTTTCCTTCCAGCGGTTAGACTGAATGAAGGAGGTGTGGGCCCATAACCTGTTAGAATATAAGTGGATGTGATCATTTTACCATTGACAATACCCTTGTCACCCAACCATAGGCCGAAGCCAGCCTCCGAGCATCTTAACCTTGACAGAGAATCAATCCTGAAGAAAACCCTAGGCTAGATAGCCAATCAAAGGGTAGTGCACCTTTCCCCAAGGATAGCGCATCAAAAAGACTTGATTAGATAGTCCAAACCCAAGCCAAGAGATAGTCCAAGCGTAATTGCTAGCTGCAGCAGCTGCAATGACAGCTCTCCTCCAAACCTGCGTAGAAACTGGGCAACTGCAGTGCGCACAAGTGTTGCTCTGCAATTCTGAGACTGCCCTGCCAGAATGAGAACTGGCCTCCTGTATTTATACTAATTCTGGCTAACTGCCTGGGCCGAATTCTCATTCTGGGTATCTGTCTGTTCCATATATATTATTATTTTTGTCCGACTTCTTCTCTTGGAGGCTAATAACCTAATATAACTTATCTTCTTGAGTTGACAAGTCTTCTAGGGTTATTAGCCAAATCACTAGGGTTTCTTCTTGCTTCCCGGAGTATTTTATCATCG
This sequence comes from Picea mariana, assembly GCA_032191745.1. Taxonomy (NCBI): domain Eukaryota; kingdom Viridiplantae; phylum Streptophyta; class Pinopsida; order Pinales; family Pinaceae; genus Picea; species Picea mariana. Next base: position 15,043 of record JASDQU010171452.1, read on the forward strand.
TCGGGTTTACACGTGGAGGTAAATACCTCTCGCAGCTACCATAATATCAACAGAAATCGCCACAAGGGGAGAATCTTAGTGACCCTAGGGGGATTGAGATGGAAAGTGAGATGATGATGAGTGAGTCCCCCATGGGTCAAGCTTGGAAGTGGAGAAAGGCTTGAGAAAGAGTCTTGTGAAAGGGTAAATGGTTTCCAAGGTTCATGCACCTGCAAAACAACATTATCCCTACTCGAAACAAGATAAATTGTGATAAACCAAGCCTTTAAACAGTGGGGATCAATAAGAAACCTTGAAGTCCCAAAATTGCAGCAGTATTGGAATATATATATATATAAGAAATGAACATTTAATGGAAACTGCAAATTGTCAATCAAAATCATGTACAATATAAAACAAAGTTATCGTCTTAACGAGAACTGTGACCTCAAAACAAGAACTCTAGCCCTTAAAACGCATATTTTTTCATAAAAAAAATGAAAATCAACCCCCGAATCAAAAGGTGGTGCTACTGGTAGCACCATTTTTTCTAGCCTGGGTTAAAATTACAACATTTTTCAAGCATGGCATTAAAAACTCATATAGATGCTCAAAAAAACCTTTAAATTAACACCTAAATCAAAAAGTGATGCTACCTAAAGCAAAAAAAAAAAATTCTAAACATTAAAATTATATCTCTTTACGACTTAATTTAAATTGTGTCTTTGACAACAAATCCTTATGCAAATAAACAACCCAAAATTTGACCCCAAATGGTCACTTGAAAATTTATTTACCTACTAATTATTATTTTTAAATTTACATTAAAAAATTAAATAAATAGAAAGGAGAAAATTTTCGCAAATATATTTTTTTTTAAATGAGGAAAAAAAGACAATTAAAAAAATATATTCTAAACCCAAATTTTTTAAAAAAGAAGAAAAAATTATTAAAAAAAGGAGTCCCCATGATCTTGAAAACCAACTAAGAATCCTTAAGTATTTTTGCTCCAATATGGGTATGATTGTTAATACTGATAAGACTAAGGTTATGGCAACAACAACTTGGAGGAAGTGAATTCATATAGATATCTTGGAATTGATATTCACCACAAGCTCAACTGTAATTATAACATTGAGAAAATGATTATTGGGGGATGGAAATATTATTATGGGCTTGAAAACAATTGTAAATCAGTCGATCTTTTGAGTTGGGATAAGAAGAAACTCCTCTTTGAGACTTTTGTTACACATGTTATTCTTTATGGATGTGAAGTCTGGGACTATAGTATCTCTCGTGAATCTTGGAGAAAGATAAAGCAAATAAAAAATAATTTTATAACCTATAATCTAAAAATTAAAGGAAATACACCCTATCCCATCCTCCTCTTAGAAACAAGCCTCTCCCCCATTGAGAGCACGGCTATGACTAGATACCTAATGTATAAGAACAAGTTAAATAACATGGAAGACAATAGGATTCCTAAAATTTCTTCAAATTCAAGTCGTAACCACCATCGCCTCAAGCGAGGATGGCATAAAGAGGCTTGGTCTTGGCTAAACTATTGGGGAATCATGGAAGACACCATTTTGCAAAGTAAAGATAATATTAAAAATATCATCAAATCAAAATTTAAGGAGAAAATGTGGTGTGATAAAGAGTTAGAAAAAAAAAAAATTAAGGTATCATAAGGATGTAATCAACCCTAATCTAGAAGATCAAAATTATCTATCTGTTTTGACAAGTGTAAAGAAAAAAATAAACATTGCTAAGATAAGAACTCCATAGTGAAACTGAGCATTGGTCAATTCCTAAAACGCCATGGGATGAAAGAGTGTGTCACCTTTGTGACACTAAGAAGGTTGAAGATGAAAAGAACTTTCTCTTAGATTGTCCAGCCTATGCCCAAATTAGATCTTATTTTCAAAATATTTGTCACACTATGAACCTTCCTAACCTCTTAACTCAACAAAACTATGGTGATCTTGGAAAGCTTCTCTTAATGCTTTTCGAGCACAGAAACCAATTCTAAAGAATGACAATTAATCACTTACCCTCTTAAGGTATGATAGACCAATTTGGTCTTAGTGGACGTTAATCATCATCATCATCATAAAAATTTAAATTAAAAAACAAAAAATAAATAAAAATAAAACAATATTTAAATAATATCAAAACAAATTTAATAAACTAAAAACAAAAGTTAAAAAAAGAATTAAATAAAAAATTAAATAAAAATTAAAAAACTTTAAAACAACATATTTAAAAATAGTATGAGGGGCGTGACCCTCTGCAGATCAGGCCTTGGTCCTATGGGGCTAAGGCTCTGCCTGTGAGGGACTGGAGTGATGTCGTGCATCACCCCCTCATCACCCATCATACCCAAGCAATCCTCATGCCCCACGCCCACACCCTCCTTGCTCAATTTTTTAATTAATTTGATTTTTAATAACATTTTAATTTTAATTTTTATAAATGTTTTATTTAAAATTTATTTTTAAAATAGAATTTTTATTTTTTTTTATTTTTTTAAATGTTTCATTTTGATGTTTTTAAATTATGTAATATGTAATTTTTGAAGACTTTTTTTTTTTTAAATATTTTGTATTAAATTTCCTATTTCAATTTTTTTTTAATATATTTTTAAAACTTTTTGGTTTTTTTTTAATATATTTCTAGATTTTTTTTTTTATTTCATTACATTTTTAAGGTTTTTTAAAAATAAATTTGGTTTTTTTATTTTTCCAAATTTTTCCTTATAAAATTTT
>JASDQU010171452.1:39869-50526 GCA_032191745.1 Picea mariana
CCACTTATATTCTAACAGGTTATGGGCCCACACCTCCTTCATTTAGTCTAACCGCTGGAAGGAAACATAGGCGTGAGGATATTAAGCTCATTGAAGAACTGTCGCTAGTGTTTCTAGCAGGAGCAGTCACTATAGAACTGTCGCTAGGGTTACTAGCTGGTGCAGTTGAAGAAACCCTAATCCTCTTGTTAAGGCACCTTAAGTGAAGGGATTGACCTAATCTCCGAATAGATCAGTGCACCTTAGGCTAGCGCATCTCCTAGTACTCTCAACAAGCCAAGACATCAAGTTTGAGTTTTTGGTCAAAATAAGGGTTTGACCAAGTCAAAGCAGCCATGACTTATTCTATGAAGTCAGAGAACAAGTTAGATGGAGCCTCTAACTTCAGAACGTGGAAGACAAGGATTGACCTAATCCTTGCCAAGAATAAAGTGTTGGATATCATGAAAGGAAAGATCGTGGAACCAGAGTTTGAAGAAGGAAAAGAGAAGGAACCGTAGAACATTGCAGTTANCATCTCCCATCTTGACTCATCAAAGAAGATGTACGATGCCCTAACAAACCTCTTCTCAGTCAGAAACATTGGACAAATAATGAGTCTGAAGAATGAGCTCCGTGACATGAAGATGAATGATGATGACAACATAACATCATACTTTGTGAGAATCTCTTAGTTAAGAGATCAACTACAAACTATTGAATAAATCGTTTCAGAGAAGGAATTGGTAAACATAGTACTCAATGGTCTTCCCAAGATGTGGGATGCATTTGCTGCAAGCATGAACACAAAGAGCGTATGAAGAGAAACCTCAAGACTTTGAGGCACACTAGAAAGAGACTCTTGTATACATATGGAAGAAGATAACTTGGTGAAGAACCTCCAATACACAACAGAAGCGTGGTGAAGATTCTCTATAACAAAGATATTGTATCAAGATGATTACTCAGTAGATTAGATCGCATGATGACAGAAGAAGTGCCACATGGATATGTTCCAGTGTTCCAACAATGATATACTTTATTGATCAGAGCTACATGAAGCCTTCAAAGAAAAACCAGTGCTCCAGAACAAAGTACATTTGAAATCAAGCATTACATTATTCGTGATGAAGTCCAGAAAGGAGAAAGTGGTTCTCCAATACATATCTCCACAGATTAGTAGATACACAGACATTTTGGTAAAGCTTCCATCCAATATGAAAGAGTTTGCATACTCAAGCTAGAGCTCATGGAGATGACTTCCTTATTGAAAGAGGAAGAGATGACTCCCAGCTTGGGAGGGAGCACTGATATGTATTGATTTATGGACAGTCGTTTTTTCAGTTCGAAAAATGGTCCAGGATGAGTAGTTTCCTTTCCAGTTCGGAAAGTGGATTGAGATTTCTGATGGACAACGACTTACCATTGTGGTTAACATGGGAAATGGTCCAGATTGCTGATGTATCATAGAAAATGACTTCCCATTATGGTTAACATGGGGAGTGGTCTAGGGCAATCTCTCTTCTTGAGGGTTACTCAAGAAGACTGGCCTGCCTCGTCGGACAACGATTTATCATTGTGGTTAACATGAGGAATGGTCCATTTTGGAGGTTGATACAGGACAATCTTTTCCTCTTGTGGTTAACAGAGGAAATGGTTCGAACAATCATTCCTTAGGGTTTATACATTCTCTCTAGGGTGCACTTTGATTAGTGTAGGATGAATGGCCCAGGGTGGGGAATGGTCCAGGCTCAGCAATCAGGGACAAACATTCCTTAGGGTTTATACATTCTCTCTAGGGTGCACTTTGATTAGTGTAGGATCAATGGCCCAGGGTGGGGAATGGTCCAGGTTCATAAATCAAGATAGTTATTCTTCCTTGCTTGAGAAGAATAGTCCAGACAACTCATTATTAATGTTTTACCTTTTTGAGGGAAAATATTCTTTCAGATCTCACAGACGTGAGTGAAAGATTGGCCCAAATGATTCAGTTTATATCATAACATTGTTTATGTGCAGGTTGATATCAGATGATTTTTATGAAGACTGCATGATAGTAGATGTCTACTACTGTGTTGGATGTGTTCCATTGTTTGTGACTATACGTTATTGATCAAGTACTTGTGTGCTACTTGGTGTGGTAGTGTAACACTGGATTGTAGTCATGTACTACTATGGATAGACACAATTGTGTTCTATTTTGTTATTATTTCCTTGAAGACTATCAACAGTTTATTGGAAATAATTATCAGCCAGATGAATGATGAACATATATTTTCCAGACAAAAAATGGTTCATAATATTTAATCTTCTAGATTAGAAGAATGGCTCTTATATCACTCTGTGGAGTGAGCATCATGTCTGATTACTCAGATCGAGTATGGTTTCGAGAGATGACGAAACTGATGATGATGATGGTGCTCATGATCTAGTCATGATCTAGTCTATACAACTATGTTGATGCTACCGGGTGAATGGTATGTTTTTGTGCTCAAGACCATTACCTGTAATACCTCCCTAGCTAGGAGGGAGTGTTGATATTATGGTATCTCCGGGAGGTATTTACCTCCACGTGTAAACCCAACGATGATAGAATACTCTGGGAAGCAAGAAGAAACCCTAATGAGTTGGATAATAACCCTAGAAGACTTGTCGGCTCAAGAAGGTAATTTATATTAGGTTATTAGCCTCCAAGAGAAGAATTCGGCCATAAATAATAATATATACTGAACAGACAGATACCCAGAATGAGAAGTCGGCCTAGGCAGTTAACCAGAATTAGTATAAATATAGGAGGCCAATTCTCATTCTGGCAAGGCAGTCTCAGAATTGCAGAGCAACACTTGTGCGCACTGCAGTTGCCCAGTTTTTGCACAGGTTTGGAGGAGAGTTGTCGTTGCAGCTACTGCAACTAGTAGTTACACTTGGACTATCTCTTGGCTAGGGTTTGGACTATCTAATCAGCTCTTGTTGATGCGCTATCCTTAGGGAAAGGTGCGCTACCCTTTGATTGGCTATCTAGCCTAGGGTTTTCTTCCAGAGTGATTCTCTGTCAAGGTTAAGATGCTCGGAGGGTGGATTCGGCCTATGGTTGGGTGACAAGGGTATTGTCAATGGTAAAATGAGCACATCCACTTATATTCTAACAATTTCATCATCACTAAAGTGAGGGGAGTGTCTATCTAAGGTGACAGTGGGTAGGTACTCCCATAGTTGCCACACTTCTGTGGATTGGGTTGGGATTTTCCCAAGCTATAGATTGTGTGATAACATTTTGGCATCATTTCCGGGGAGGATTTTGAATCCTCTTTGGAGCCCTAATGACACTTTGGCAAGTTGTGATCCCAAAGCCTTTACCTATAGCTTGTCCGGCGACTCCATCTGAGGGAAGTTCCTTCCTTTCTTGATGAGATTTCCATAATTCTCATATGACAACTCCACCATCGTAAAATCTACCAACCCTTCCCTTAGGAAGATTCAAGCCTTCTAAGGTTTACCGAAGAAGGCCTCCTTGTAAATCCCCCATTGTTAAAACCTTGTTCCAAGGTTTCCTTCCCCTTAACATAATGTCTCATACTTGGTCTAAAAACCTTTTCAAACCATTGAACTTGGTCACTTTTTTTGAATATCCCAATACCATGCCCAAAGAGTCCCATAAATGGTTGCCAAAATTCAGTGGAAATGATGTGGTGACACCAAAAGACCAACTATATGCTATAGGTGTGGCATTTTTTAATGAAGGTGTGGAACATGAAGACATGACGTTGAGACTATTGGCCATGTCTCTTACTGAATATGCCTAGAGGTGGTTCAGAGGACTACCTGATAATTATTTGGCATCTTATGATGATTTCACTAAATAACTTACAAGCAGGTGGTCAAAAAAGAAACACATTGGAATATTATTAGCATAGCTCAATCAAATCTAGAAGAAGGAAAATGAAACAATGAAAGAATATGACATTAGGTTTGATAAGTTGTATGATCATATCCCGACCGAGCTATGTCGACCAACATCAGTTGTTTGTGTCCTCTACATGAATTCCTTTGAAGGACAATTTGGTTTTATCCTCAAGGATAAAGCGATGAAAACTTTGGCAAAGGCTAAATAATACAGTGCACAGATCGAGGAAAATATCATCAACTCAAATATTGAACCCTTTCAGTTTCCTTGGACTAAGGTAGAGGCAAAGACAAAAACTACAACAAACGTTGCACCAGACCTAATCACTCTCCTAGCTTAGAAGTTTGATCAAATGAATACTCAGTTTGTCCAAAGTCAGAATTAGATTATGAAGAGATTGACAACTTTGGAGAGAAATCAATCTGCTCCAAGACCTCAAGTTTTCAGACAATCAAACATAGGTTGGAAGGCAAGGCTTCAACAGGAGGCAAAGGCTCCTGACACTTTGAATCTAGTTGGAATGGTTAACAAATAAGATTTTATGTGGTGCTTTCCTTGCAATGAAGCACATTCAGAAGATCATTGTCCAAGGCGAACAAAGGAGGAAGGTTTAGGTTATGAAAACCAACTGAACTTCATTGATAAAATTTTCTCTCTCTAAGACAATGAGTGTGTACATATTACATCAGAGAAACTTGAGGAGGTCAGGAAGAGGGGTGTCAGGGAAGGGAGACTCAGAGCACTCAATCAACTAGATGAGAACAACAATAATGAGTTGAGAAATAAAGAAATTTTGACATATGTAATAAGAAATAGAGCTCCAGTTCCTCCACCACAAGTTGTATCCCCTCGCCACAAGCAACATAGGATTCACCTCAGCCAATAAAAGAAGTGCCTATGCCTCCTCCACCATTGATGCACAAATTTCTCCCAAAACCCATGTCAACCAATGAAAAAATTCAATTGAATATAGATGTGTCTGGCATGATTGGGAAGATGAATGTGTTAGTGCATGTAGTTGAGATGTGCAAGATCCCATTTGTAAGAAGAGAAGTTCTGAAGGCGTTGGAGGTACCAGATGAGGTAGAAGATCCTCCTGTAATTATGAACACCATGTATCATGGAAACAAAGGGAAGATAACCCTCATTTCTATCTTTCTTTAGGTGTGAATGGTCTCCGATTGAATAATTTTATGTTGGATTATGGGGCCTTAGCAAATGTGATGTCTTTGAAGGTCATGAAACAACTTGGTTTAAAGACAACTTGTCCATATGGAAATATGTGTGGCATTGATTCAAAGAAAGTAAAAGTGTATGGTCTCATAGAAGATGTGAAGGTGTATTTGCATGATTTCCCTCATATCAACCTTGTTAGCGCTAGAAGTTGTTCCTAGACTGCATTAGGAACAAGCATAGCACGTCTTATTTCAAAAGTTAAAAAATAATAATTTTAAAGAGGTGGGAGGATCACACTCTTGATCTTGAAAGGTACTTAATGGATAAATTGTCAATACCTCTTCTCTATGTGCAACATATAAGGTAAACAAAACCTTAGTTGAGTCAAGTGAGAGTAGGGTATATGTTGAATAAGAATAAATGAAACAAAACTGCTAATCATAAAAGAGCATATGTTCTTTGATATAATTAACCGGTAGAAGAATAAATCTTAAACCTAAAATCCTTCCTGAACCAGATTTAAAAGATCCTAAACACACATGTGGTGAAGATTGCACTAGAAAAATAGGGAAATCCTCCCAACACTTACAAACAACCATATAATCATATAATAGTAATAATGTGTTCAAGATGAGGAATTAGAAATGAGAAACAAAAGAGAATGATACACACCAACTAATGACTTCATTAACCACTAAAATCTTTACATAGATAAGGTCGATCTAAGCAGTTGTATAAGATAAAATCTTTTAGGCAAACATGGATCCAACCCTTTCTTCTTCTACAACATTCCATATATAAATTTTCAAATGGGTTACATGTACTTATGGTCAATCCTGAGAATCAGGGACACCTCAAAACAAATCTCTACAAAAACTCAGGACGAATTTAAGTTTCTAACTGCTAATAAACCAAATAATAAAAGTTTACAAAAAAAGCTCCTAAAATCAGGGCAACAACCTTGCATATCATATCTTTGATTTGACTTGTTTTACATTTGAATGATGACACTGTTGCTTCATATTTATCTTTCCCAAATATATCTGATCTTCAATGTTCCACTTGAAACCAGCCTTTGACAACTCATCACAGGTGGCTAATTTGGATTAATCTTTGTATCCCAATATAGATTTTAGATCCAAAAAACATTGTATAGCTTCATAACAAAATCCATTATATGCTTACATAAGTTATATCCTTTCTCTGTTACAAAATATGAAACTGGGTGTGAATAGCAGCAAAATCGGTTGCTATAGGTGTTTCAGTAGAGCCTCTATTTTCCTGTGTATACGATTGTAGGAACTTCCTGTAGCGACCTTCCAAAAAACTAGTCCCACATGTTTTAAACTCTTTTATTTGCCTGGGTTATAGCTGGACATAAAACAATGGAGCATTATACCTTAAACACAGGGAACAAAAATATTTTTCCATCATCCATTACTTTTAATCTCAAAAACTAGATTTATCCTGGAGGTGATATTTTTAAATTGATAGCTTTCTATGCAAGATTGAGGAAGCTCCTTTTTCCAACAATTATAAGCTATTCTTTATGGTCTTCTTAGATTGATATTGGGTTTGCATACATTTAGGCTCATTCCCTTCAGATCCAATCTTAGGGTTTGGGATTTTCATATCCTTTTTACCCTATTTCCTGGTAGGAACTTTGTTTTTCCCAGTGATGGTATTTTTATTTATGATCAAACCACCTTTCTTGAATTTATCCTTCTCAGGATTAGTGATAGGGTTTTTCTTTCTTATAGATGTCTTTCCAATAGGTTTGACAGGCTCTTCATCAATGATGATAACCTTCTCTGTGATGGTAGGTTTATTCATTGCTTTAGGCTTCAAATTGAACTTATTTTGAGGCCTTGTGCTTTGTTTCCTTACTAAAATTCTATACCTAGAGGTATCATCTTCAGAGGAACTTGAGGCATGAGGAGTGACCTATGGGATATGCTCTTCAAGGTGTACAAGATCTTCAAACTCTATTGCTTTTTTTCTAGGTCGTTGGTCTTCCACTGGAACCCTAGGTTCTGCTAACCTCTTAGCCCTTTTTGAGTAAGTTTTCTGTGCAAAAGGGAAAGGGTGCTTACCTATGTGAGAAGACCCCGCATCTGTTTGCTGACTGGCTAATGTAGTTTTTATAGGCTCATCTGGAGTCTTTAAGCATGTTGCTCGTTTACCCTTATTTGCAGTGGTGGATTGACTGTCATTAGATGGAGTTTCTTGATCATGCTTAAAAATAATTCCATGTGATTGAGAAGCAGGAGAATGTTTTTCTTTCTCAAACCCTAATTGGATGAAGAACTGATCCCAAGTCATCTGCAACTTCCCTAGCACGGACTTAACAAGAATTTTAATCAACCCCTGATGAAAAATCCTGCGAGGAGGGGTCTTAGGGTTTGCTTGAACCCTCATAGCCATCTTGTTGAGATCCCTTAATAAATAATAAGGTAAATTCATCCTCTTAATCCCTGCTAGATGAAACAAAAATCGGAGATGAAATAGGAATACAATAGAATAACGTCCCTCGCATGTGAAGAATCTTTTAAGCATGAGAAAGACTTCCATCAACTCATCAACAATCCAATCCTTGGGGATGCCCTTGGCTCAATTGGGGTCTCTGTGTTCAGGCTTTAAAAACTGATTAATGTCTCCACCTGTAATCAGTTTATTTTTAAACAACCTTTCACCATCAATGGGGAGGTTGAAAGTAACTGTTATAGATTCTTCAGTAACTTGCATAACCAAGTTTATGATTTGGGCCCAATGTCCATTGAAACTATCAACAAACTCCCTGTCTATAGCGTAATGGTGACCATCCAACTTGGTACAAAAAAGTTACCACCCTGCCCGATCGAAAATAATTCGACTATCTTCATAAGCCTCCATGACCTCAGGCCCTTCAGGCTCTTTCCGATTCACATGTCCACCTTTACCCATCTACACAGTCACAACCCGAAGACTATATTCTTGGCTACAGTGAAAGAGATATGTTTGTTGTGTAATGAGAATAAAAGGATATTTGCTAGCTCTGCAGGAGCCAATTCAAATAAACTAAATATTGTAGTTAATGAACAATGCGCCAATTTTGAAAACACATTTAATAAGACAATTGATCTGTGTAACCTTCTGGACAAATGACAGGTACAAATGATGATACACCCCATCTTGCATGCTATGGCTGACGACGAGTACTTTTCTAAATGTTTTTGCATACTCATGAGCTTGTAGTACAATCTATATCTTCCACGACTCACCAAAGTGCTTAAAATGATCATGGCCAGGGACATGTGGAAGTTCCTGTAGTGCCCAACCAGATTTGTATTTTTCTCTCTTGAGTGGATTAGAGTTTGAATATGCAACTCATGAAGTTAAATAATCATTATGCATAAATGTTGACATGAATAATGGCTCAAATGAAAAGATTTGAAAACATTTGATGTCATCAAGTAATCATTTAAACACGTGTCTAATTCCCTATGTCCCCTTCTCACAGCATTAAGTCCATCTCATTCATTCAATCTAACATTAAACCTTTAACAAAAAAATTCTAAAGATTTTATAACTTATACAAAATTTGAAATAAAAAGTAGGAATGAATGAGGGATAAAACAAAGTAGAACATAGTGGTGATTGATGTTTTGAATGCTTAGGGCATTGTAACACACCCACGGTGGGGAAAAAAAAATTCACCTTCCTTAAAGGACATATTCTCCGTTCGAGGTTTCTAATTTGGAAATCGGAGGCCTAGCCCCTGTTCTTTGACGACCATTGCATGTGACCGCGGGTTATGACCAAACGCCAATTTCGTGATTGCGGGCATGGCCAAGAGTGGTTTGGAACCAAACTGCTTTTCGCTTCGTAATTCACCACGAGCCACCACATGTCCCATTCTCAATACCATGGTTCCGATTGCAACTCACCCTCTAACTTTTAAAGTCCGAGCACTTTCTATCCTTGCAATTCACGTGACCTTTGATCTCACGATCTTGACGGTACTTCTGAACTAAGGGCTCAGATTTACCCCTTTTTAAATCAATGGACGTGATTTTCTTCAGGACTTTAATGTTCGTAGTTTTCAACTCTCAAACCTTGTTTTCTCTGTAGTGGATATCTCCCGGAGTGGAATATTTGCTGACATCTGTCCCTCGCAAACAGGCAGTTCAGATGAACTCTCGTTCTCTGGCCTTCGGGAGTTCTTATTCAATACCCTCTCTTTCTTCCAGAGTGATTTCTCCTGGAGTGGTAGATCGTTTTCCATGCGTCCTCTCAAAATCAATGGACCTAGTCCTCTTGGGGACTTCGACACTTTTCAACCAAGAGAAGATCGATGACCTTCATCTCCCTTCTCGATCAATGATCGAGATTGTACTTTGGAACTTCGATGCTTCCACCCTCTACTATCCTCTGGAGTATTCCATACCCAGAGTTCTAGATCTGGTTCTGTGTGTCCACCTCAGATCAACAACTCCCAGCTACTTCAGTTGTTTGGTCTTCGACGATTTCAAACTCTTTTCCTTCATGTCCTCTCAGAGTATTTTTTCTTGGAGTTCACGATCTGTTGCCACGTGCCCTCTGGATCTGACATTCCAGATTCTCTTTGGGTATTTACCCAGAGTCCACAGATTCACACCATCTGTCCTTTGGATCTGATGATTGAGATTCACTTCGGGTCTTTACCCAGAGTCCACAGATTCACACCATTTGTCCTTTGGATCTGACGATTGAGATTCACTTCGAGTCTTTACCCGGTGTTAGCGTTGGAAGTCACTCCTGGATTGCTTGTAGGAGCAGAGCCCGACACCCATCAGTTTTATGTCACGATAGTTTTAATGGATGATCAGATGGGTAGAGACTCGGGGAGATATCACCCTAACTCAGGGACCAGGTCTGGTATGTAAGTAAAAAAGGAGGTATTGACCTAACTTCAGCCAGTGGGTTGATTAAAAGGTGAACAGGTGGAAGACTTAGTAAGAAAGGTGAACAAACAACTTTGGGCAACAGGCTTTCAGCAATTTGCAGAAGAAAGACTCTGAATGCAAGATCCTCTTGGTTCAGGGTCTCAAGAAACTGAAAGGGGACTTGACTGGATCCTCCAATTCTAAGTCACTCAGTGCTAGGAAAATCACAGGAACTGATTAGAGACAGCACAACTATTACAGTGATCCATTACAACATCATCCTATAACAGCTACAGCTCGACTGGAACCTCCAATTCTGAGTTTCTCTAACACAGTGTAAACAAAGGCGTGAAAGAAACTGGCATTCATAAGGCAAGAAGTCTCAAAAGTGCATACATAACTAGATTAATAGTGCTTCATTAAAGCTTTACAACCGGGAGCTCTGCTCAACCATCGATAGATACAAAAATGGCAAAAATTCCTTCATATACTCAAAACAACAACAACAACAAAATCGAGACGTTGCATTAAAAACTTTGCGTCTACATGGCTTCTGACAACCTGCTCTTGCAGTCTTTGAGTGATCATGCACTTACGACAGACAGAATCAAACTCCTGACAGCTTCATGGGTGAATCGACATGCCTTTAATTCGTCGCCGGACTTTCCCATTATGGCGAAGGCGATGTCTAACC
>JASDQU010171453.1:0-21082 GCA_032191745.1 Picea mariana
TTCCTAACTAATGTCAGAATTCATTTATTTAATTCTTTGATACAATTATATGTTTTTCCTTTCTTATTACACTCTGCAAATTTACAATTTATAACTCAGATTTATCACTTCATTTAGCCTTTATCCTCTAGAGAGTTCTACCGACCAGTCAGTGCTTCCATTCATTTCATAAGTTTGACTTCATAGCCCTAAGTGTCCCTCCCCTTCCTTTCTAGCAAAATTATAAAAAACCCTTCAAAGAAACAAAACCTAGCCATTGATTTGTTAAAGAAAACTCATCTGTTGAAGACCAAGTGACAGGAGAGAGCCCTCTTTGAGCTAAGAAAGCTAGTACCCAGCTCTAAATTCAGTTTGTAGGTTACCTCTATCGTTTGTTTTATCAGTCGAACAAATTTATAGAGTGCTAACACTCTGTTACATCCACTTCTTCCCTTCACTGTCCAATCTGTACCATAACCAATCACAACACATATATGTTGCCCAATAACTTACTCATGCTCCTCAACCATACAATATGAATGTTACTTTATCATGTATAAGTAACCAGTATAATATGGCAACCATACCAGTATAGAAACATAAGAGTGTTGCTCACTCGGTCAATCAACCAACATAAACCATATCACAACAACCATGCCAAGAATTCCTTAAGAATTCACCATACCATGAGAAAAAGTATCCATCAAAACAATCATGTAACCATACCAGAACTTCTATGGAAAATCTGAGCCCACATAATGCAGATCTGGAACTTGCTTTAGACTTTAGAAAACTAGCATCATCTCACACTCAAGTTTCCATGAATTTCTCCAACTGTACGTGATCTGATCTCCTTCAGACTGTGTGTGTATTGTCCTGCCTCACTGCATCCCGTGCATGTATGCACTTTGGCTCACTGAAGCACGCATGATCCTTCAGAAAATAGGGTTTCTAAACTTCTCAAACTTTTGTTGTCAAGATCTCAGACTTACAGAAACTTTGATGTGTCCATGAGTACCTGCAATGACTCTTTCACTCAGAATATATCTTCAATATATGCTCAAGAGATATATCTTTACAAGAGACCCTTTCCTTTTATTTATACTCTCCAAGTATCTTCCTTTAGAAGTATCCACTTAGCCACTTTTTTCACATATCCACTTTATCCACAAAACCACTTTGTCCACATAGCCACTTTGTTCACATGGCCACTTGTCCACTTAACCCACTTTCCTTATTTTAGGGTTAACCCACTTAAAACCACTTTCCATAATTATAAAGTTCTCCATTAACTTTATTATTTAAATAATATTCTTTGACTTCATCACTTCACTTTATTATGTAAATAGTTTCTTCTTTGTAAACACTTTAACTTCTTTGACCTTTTGGGGCTTCTAGCCAACACATGAGGGTCCTCCAAATTCACAAGGCCATAACTCTCTAACCATGAGGAGTTACGTGATGTTACACATACCACCGGAAATGGCATGACAAGAACTATCCATCTAGGATAGTTTCACTGACAAATTCATTGATATTTATCTCATTATTCCATAATTAAGCTTGGGTTCTATAACCATACTTCTAGGATAACTCAACCGTAAAGTGTCTTCCCGTGAGGGATTTCACCATAAAGGGACCTCTTTGGAGTTCATCCATTTGTACTTCCTATCAACAATGACAATACAATAATAATTCATCTTTAAATCAATCTAACTGGAATAACTCATGACAACACATCACTAAGACATTGTCCCTTTGTCATTGATTCCATGCATGACCACATGATCCAACAATCAATACATTAATTCATCAATACATCTATGCATCATATATCAATAACAACACATCGATCCATATTCATATATGCATCAATCCATCTATTCATCATATATCAATGAAAATACATTGATCCATCTTCATCTATGCATGACATCATATATCAATGACAACACATTGATCCATCTTTGTCTATGCATGGCATCATATAATTATGACTCCACTTGACATCAATCCATTGACAACAATGACAATATATTATCCATCAATCACTACATCAATATGCTATGACAAGACATTGTTCCTTTGAAATCAATCCATCAATCCTTTGACATCAAAGACAACATGATCCAACAATCTCCCCCTTTGGCATTGATGTCAATACCAATCATTGATGGAAACATGTAGACATGGCATTTCTCTTCATCAATAGTCATCTCAATCACATAAATGTGACTATCTCTCCCCCTTTGACATCAATGGAAAAGGGTAGTTCTCTCCTTGGGGCTGCTCGCCCTGCCTGAACTCTCCTTGGGGTTGCTCCCCTTTCCTGGATGCTTTGATCTTCCTCTAAATAATACCTCCCTTTTTAAAAATGGATATTACTCTGATGTAATGCTAAATATATATCGCTCATGCTCCCCCTGTGATCATCACTCCCCTTGGAACCATGCCTCTGTGCTCTTTCTCCAAGTATTTACCTTTGCATCTGATAAATCTCTCCTCCTGGAATCATGGGAAAAATAATCACTTCCCCTGTGGGTGTGTCTCCCCCTATCTTTTATGCAATACGAAAAATATGCTACCACAACAATATGCTTATGCTGCCAATGCTACTGCTCAACCGAAACATGGATCAACTGCTCAAGAATGATCCGCTCTTCCGATGATGATCCTTGGACCTTTCCATACATAAAACTTGTGAAATACCATACATCATGAAGAAAAATATATTTCAACAATGAATAGAGAATCATGAACAAAACATCAACCATGTACATCTTGATCCATATTGTGTGCCAACCATGCACAACACTCATGTACATCAACCATGTACATCATGTGCCATACAATATATTATAAGATATCATCAATGGAGTGTATCAACCATATGCCAATAACATGTGCCAACTCTGTATCATCCATATGCTTCTACCAATATGCAAACAATGTTCCTTAAACAAGTGTCATATCACTCATGATATGTCTCTACCATGAACCAAGTGTCACAACCATGTATCTCAATCAATCAAGTGTCTCAACTATGTCATCTCATACATCATGTACCAAAGTATATGCTAAAAAAATAATACCAATTATGTATTTTAGTCAAGTACGATCACCCTCAAACAAATATTATCTATGAGTGCATCAACATTTCACTAAACATGTATCACCACCTATACCAAGAAAGTGCATCAACCATGCACAAAATATAGATCAAGCTATGACTCATCAATTATGTACAATATAACCACCTCATTAACTCATCAAATACATGTCCCAATATGTAGCTCAACCATATGCCAAATGCATGCACCAAGATATCCAATAGATTTTCCTTGATTGGACCCATGTCCTATTTCTCTTCTTCCACTAAAATTCGGTTGTCTAAACGCTAGTGTTCTTTCAGGTGTATTAGTCGCACGTGGGGTTGTAGGTTCCACACTGACGGTGATATATATTAGATTTATTCCTTATGTTCCTAACCTTGGACCTCTTGCTCTACTTTCGTATGTTGCGTGCAATATTTCCTCAATCTTCTCCATAGCTCTAAGATCCTCTACCTCTTATTCATCGCTCTCCAATCCCTCTTTGTCAGCTATGTCTCTCTTCATGTTATTCATCTTATATTGGTAAGGTATTTTGCTGCACATATTTCCATCTTTTTCCATTATCTTCTTTATGTGGTCCTCTTCCATCATGATTGGGTCCATGGCCTCCTTCTTCTTTCCCTTATCCATCTCCCTGTCCATATCTCAAGCTCATGTCAGTGCTTCCCCCCCTCTCCCATGCACGCAGGGAAATTTAGTTGTTTGATTCCATGGTCTTCACACCTTTATCGTACAATAAAATATAGATTGAAGTATACAATGATCTTATGTACCTACCTATGGGCCCCTTTGGAAAATCATGCTTTGTAGTGGTGTAGGACTTCGCGGTATCTACTACAAATTCAGTGAAAAACCCTGAAACAATACTGTCTAACCAGAAATCTATTACGCATGTGAATTTTTTATTAACTTGCTATAACTTTTTGATCTCCACAGGATGCCACTCTAGCTTTATGAACCTATTCACAGGGTGGTTGTCCTTCAACCTCAATAACCACTCCTGCAACATGTTGGAATAGGGGTAGACCCAGGGTTCAACGCTTCAACAATGCACCAACAAACCCCTAACTATCGGCCCTTTCAGCAACACTTGAGAAGCATATGAAGTCTCACCCAAGGTAGAGGCAGGGGGGATTGTAGGACTTAGGTGTCTACAACCAAGCTGGGACACAGATCTATGATTACAATACTTAGCAGGGCACTTAGCCAACAATATGAATTAGGTTATGATTCTCATGTACACAGACTAACCCTTATTACAGAACAACGTAGTAATAATCAATATATAACACTTCCAATTACTTAGCATGCAACATTATCTCAGATCTAGCATTCATTCACATCATTAAGCACTAAGCTACAACATCATATGCATTCATTATACATAACATCAACAACACTAAGAAAATAATCACATAATCAACATCACACAAAGCACATCAGGACACAAGATATACGTGGTTCACCCCAGTGTGGGGCTATGTCCACCAAATTATTCTTCTTATTCTTTATTAGTCTCCAATATTCTTACATTCATCTTCTCTTGTGCACAAAGCCACAAAGAACAGGAGATCTATGAGTTGTGCACTAGATCCTCCTTTGCAAAACTAGGTCAAGGAACAGAGCCAACTCCTACACAGTCTGTTCACACAAATCCTTACTTTACACAGCCAGCTTGCACAAAAGCAACTTAAAATATCTTGCACTAAGCCAAACATACACTTTGCACATAGCCAACCCTACTAGTAGTCATGCACTAATCCAATCATACTCTTTGCACATAGCCAACCCTACTAGTAGTCATGCACTAAGCCAATCGCCCTCTACATTGCTTAGCTACTATTTATTTATACAATTACAACAAGGCCTAAACATGTGTAAACCCATGGGCCAACATCCCAAAACCCTAATACAAAAACCCTAATGAACACCTTCTTGGGTCCACAAAACAAGTGAGATCCTGTGATCTCCGCTTCGCCTGGGTGCTCCATCTTCGACTAGCCTGTTTAAGTCCCAAAAAGTGGTCAAACATGAACAATGTGTCCTCAAAACTTGGTCAAGGGCCAACAATCCCCCAACACTCACCTGTGACTCGTCCCGAGTCACATAGATTTGGGCAATGCTACTTTGAAGGCCTCGAGATTAGCTTGAGCTACCTTGACTTCCTGCTTCGCTAGAGCCTCTTGCTTGACGAACTCC
The DNA here is from genome assembly GCA_032191745.1 of Picea mariana. Taxonomy (NCBI): domain Eukaryota; kingdom Viridiplantae; phylum Streptophyta; class Pinopsida; order Pinales; family Pinaceae; genus Picea; species Picea mariana. The sequence goes on from JASDQU010171453.1 coordinate 5,292, forward strand.
CGAATCACCTGCTTTATAACAGACCCTTCCAGGACTTGTTCCACTGCCGCAACTACTTGGTATAGATGTGAGCCTTGGCCTTCAATCTCTTCAAAAATCATGTAGCCTTCGTCCTGCACCAGATGGAGTCTCTGTGTCACCTCCATGAATTTTCTCTAGATAGTAGTGACCTACTACTGGACTGTGTACTGTTCTTGTGATCGCTTCATTTTCTCAACTGCAGTAAGAAAATTCATTTGCGCTTGCATGGTGGATGCCTACTGCTTCGCCTCCTAGAGTTGTGCTTCCAATTTCTTCATCTCTGAATCTTCTGCAAGGCACTCATAGGTATGCACACTCTAATCACTCAGTTGCTTACACTCTAAGGCGAGTGCCCTAATTCTTTTTACTATGTTCCTGGAAGCTTCTTCCCTCTAATCACACACTTCTTGCAGAGTGCTAGTTACTTCTTGGATTTCTAGCTCCATTACTCTTTCTTAAAGTTGTTAAATGGATTCAACAAGCTTCCCCACTTGTATCTCAGTTGACTCTGGTTCCTCCTATGCCAATCCTGACATAAAGCGAAGTGATTTAGTCATTTCTTCTTTAACCATAGTCTACTCTGCAAGCAGTTGGTCCTTTTATTTCGACATCTTCTCTTTGTCCTCTTCGAACTTCTCCCTAATTCCATCTTTCTTGTGCTATGCAACTCGAAGTTTCTCTAAGACCTCCTCCTTTTCTTGCTTCATGTATTTTGTAGCCTGCTCCTTTTCTTCTTGGACTTGATGAAGTTGAGCCTTTGTTGCATCTTCTAATCTTTTTAATTGGGTGGGATCATCCCCCAATTCTTCAATTTCACTGAAGAAGGCGCAGTAGGTATTGCGCGGCTTGAATGGATAGCTTGTTGTATGTCCTTGAGATCCTTCTCTATTCTTTCATATAGTGTTTCTTTCTTTACTTCATGTCTTTGTAGGATACCCTCTGAGGTGTCCTCCATGGCTGCAATGATGAGATCGAAATCATCCACTGTGAGCACATTCTTCGACCTAGGCTTATTGGCTCGAGTATTCTTCCATGATGAGGGTTTCTATAGGGAAACCTTATTTTTCTTTGATGTTTCGGCCTCTGTAGGGGGATCCTTCGGCGGTGTAACTTATCCTTTGTCCTTCTTTTCTCCTTCTTCCCCTCCTTATTCTTGGTTCACTTCGTCTCCTCCTCCTCCTGCATGTGAGTCGGGCCTACTTTCCTCTAAGGCGTTGTCCTCCTCATCAGTTTCTATGTTCTGCACTTCCTCCTTTTTCTTCTTTTTCTTTGTGCTAGTATGTCCATCATGTTCGACCCGAGTGTCCAATGGAATTTTGATGATGTCGAGGTCAGAGAGTTCTTCATCTTCCATTGGGACAAGGAACTTTGCTGGCCATTCTTTGGTGATCTCCTCCATGTCTTCGTTGGCCATCTTATAATAGGACTGCAACTCCTCCTTACTTTCATCCATGCGCGAAGTGATATAAAAAAAGTGTCGGTATGCGTGGAACTTCACTAGAGGTCTGTACTGATGCAGTGTCTTTGAGTTCATTTGTGGAAATCCTTCAATGACGTGATTCAACTGCTGGTAGTAAGCATGGAAGACAACATTCGACTGCCACTACTTCGACATGTCATTTCTATACCACAAGGTGGAGAACCTTGCGGCCAACAGCTCTGATGGCTCAACTTTTGGGAAGGCTGCTCTATCCGGCATTTGCCAGGAAACAAATGAGAACAATACTAGTAGCCAACTAAAATGAAACTCATATCCCTGATATTGAGCTTCACAGCAGTCCTTCTCCAACTCGTTGACAAGGTAACTCGCCCAGTTCATTTACATGCCTTATATGCACTTTCCTTTAAGGTCTACTACAAATCTAGTGACCTGTGTTGGATGGTTCTTTCTAATGATATTACTAGATATAAGATGACAATCTAGGTGCACTACACCATCCTGGATGAAGGCTACCTTGTAGCATTTCTTTCCCTTCTCTACATTTCCATAAGCTTCCTTTATGCATTATGCCAGGGAGCGATCTGAGGCCTTATTTGGGTAGAACTGGTGAGGGTCTAGCCTGTGCATGCTCGGTCTGTGATCAAGTGGATCCCCATCAGATCCATATCAACACACTTGTCGAGCCACAAATAGCCTCCATGATAGCATGACGGGAGGATTTTAACGCAAGCGTTAACCTCCTAGTGTCGGCCAAAGTGCGGGATCTTCATCACGCTCAGGATAGTTTATTGCATGAGCTCCTTTATCCATGGCTGGGATACTATGTGTGGCTTCTTCCCAGTCGTCTTCATCAAATACCTATGTGGTGTGAGCATCACATAGCTTTTCTGGTCTCCAAGGTTGAATTCATTGTTCTTCAGTGCTGGGATATGTCCTAACTGGGGTCCGACTACGTGTATCCCCTTCGAGATGTACATGGTGATCAGCATGTATTCAAAGTCACGTGGGATACTATCACAGTTAACTATCCCAACCAAAGGTGGTATGTATTTAGGCAAGACTGATGGGATCAGATTTGCGTTAGCCAGATCGTCATGATGTTTGCTTCTCTTCTCTGTCGTGGTTCAGCTAGAACGACATCCAGTTGAGGGGGATGCTTGCAGGCCCCTAGTCGATGACACATGTAGTCCTACAGACATGACTTTCTCAGACATGAGGTCTACAAGTATCTCCTCCACAAAATTCTCTAATGTGCTACATTTGCCTGACATGCACACTCGTAATCAAATAACTCGGGTAGGCGAACAGACAAACGAGGTAATCAAATGAATGGAGGGGTCTAGAAATCACAATGCAATACAATGGATTCTCTGTTAGCTCGGATCTCATGGTTTGCAAAAATTGGTCTCGACGCAACGTCCGACGGGTTAAATAAGAAACGTCATAATGGATTTGCCCAACGGGTAGGAATGCCTCAATCAATACGAATCAATCCATTATGGAGCAGTCTCAATGGTCCTATGGCGTTATTTCCAGCAATAACTACATTTCTAGTCATTCCGGAGCGTCATTCTAACGGTTGGGGCGCATCCAATGGTCATATAGCTTTATCGTGGCGAAGTCCCATTCTGTGTTGTTTTGTTATTCCAATGAAGTTCAAGTTCTGCATATCTGTCTCCTACGAAGTCTTCTCTGGAACTTCCAGTAGTTTTTCTCACTTAGATTTCTTCTTACTGAGCTTCCTTGCCTTCTTTCTTGTGATCTGAGTCTCTGGATTCCTCTTTCCATTCTTATTATTATCTTTTCTTAGCATGGGAACTTCGCACTGTCAATGTTATTTCAAAGGTTTCAAAGGTAATACCTCTTTTCTTACTAGGTTCTGGGTGGGCATGCGTTCTTCTTGCATGGATAGGTCCTTCAACCCTTCTTGCACTCTTTCAAAGTTGACAACTACTTATCTTTTGTTCTGCTGCTTCAACTCAACTTCTCGTTCTTCTATCAGTCGATCTATTCTTTGAGCTATGAAATCCCTTAGTTCTTGCTTTTTCTTTTCTGTGGCTTCCTCCTTTGCTTTCCTTATGATCTGATCCTTCTCAATCAAATTCTTTCCTAATAAAAGTGGAAAAGGGGCGATGTTCTCAACAAACCTAATAAATTCAAATTCTTCTTCAGACGTAGTTCCATGAGAAATCATAGGTATATTAGTAACTCTTCCATATAGGGTTATCACATTTCCTTTAAACAAGCCTATCCTTCCCAATGAAGGTATCATAGCAGGCTTTCCCAAAATTTCCCAAGTGCTTTCTGGCATAATATTCACATGTGTTTCTTCATCCAATACATAGTCTATGTTGAAGTCTTCTATTCTTGTAACTATGCATTGTTTTTCTTTCAGGATCTCTGGTAAACTGATGTCTCTGTGATCATCCATTTCTTCTTTTAACTGTATTAACATTGTATCTGACTCTTTTTCATTATTGATCTTTAACATATCCTTAGTCTCTTGACCTTATTTATAGTTTTCTTGTCTCTTGTTCATATTTTCAACTTTAGCAATCATCCTAGGGAAATCCTCAACCTCATGACCAATAGCTTTACAACAAAGACAATTAGGCCCTATACCAAGGCATTCCTTAGGAATATGTCACGATCTTCTACAATTGTAACACAGTGTCAATCCTCTCTTTCTTTTAAATGAGTTCCAACCTCTCCTGTACTTTGTACTAGGATCACATAGTTGTACCTGCAATCCAAAAAAAATCTTTCTAGGTTCTTGCATCCATTTATTAGTCCAAAAGTTCTTTCTATGTATAGGAATAACATATTTTTCTCTATTTCTATCAAATTTATTTAGATCAAATATTTATTCTATCTGGGCCCTAACATTCAGGATAGGACAAAATCTATCAAACATACCTAGATTCATACTTTTGAAGAAAAAAATTTCACTTGTCTTACCTTTACCAGAGAAAAAAGCTTTAAGATATTACCTTCTTTCTTCAGATCCAGTTCCTTTCTTTGCACTGAGCTTCACAAGTCAAGTAGAATACTGTACACTACAACAACAAATCTATGCACATGGATTTCTCTTTTCTTCAGTTCCCAGCAATCAAAGTTTCAGGTCCCAACAACAGAACCATTTTTTGGAATAGGGGAAGACCCAGGGTTCAATGCTTCAACAACGCACCAACAAAACCCTAACTGCCATCCCTTTCGGCAACACCTGCGAAGCAGATGAAGTCTCGCCCGAGATAGAGGCAGAGGGGGTTGTAGGACTCAGGTGTCTACAACCAAGATGGGACACATATATGTGATTACAATACTTAGCAGGGCACTTAACCAACAATATGCATTAGGTTATGATTCTCATTGTTGTGCCTCTTTTGTCACCTAAATGAGCAAAACATAGGTTCTTACAAGCTTAGTTGGGTTAGCTAAGCAAGACAACAGTGAAGGAAAGGGTTGGAAAAAGAAACATAAAAGACTAAGCTAAGAATTAAACTAGAAAAGGAAAGAACAACTAAACTATTGAGCATAAGGACATAAGAACAAAAAACCAATAAGACTCATGTCACCAATGGAAAGGATTGTATTAGTGAAAAGAAAACACTGAGAAGAAAGAGGACTTTAGGTCCCTTCTTCCTCCAAGGGAGGGATCTTGGACCCCCACAATTTGAGGTCTTCTTACAACTTTGAAAACTTGAAAGAAATGGTGAAAGAATCCCCAGCTAATCCACTCAAAAGGTGAGATGGATTTCCCAAATGTAATGATGCTAGTATACTCTTGATGAGAAAAGAGGATCCCCCAAGAGAATAGCAGTAGCATAACCTTGCAAATGAATTCCTTGAAAATGTAGTGCACCCATGGCCTTGTTTTATAGAATCACTTTGAGGTATTGTGCAACCAGCTTTTAGTGTGAAAAGGGGTTGTTTAGGGAATTTTTAGGTCTTTGACCAGCCACCCAGTCGGATCCAGTTGAGATTTGAATGTCAAATCAACTTGGAAGCTGAACTAGAAGTGGGTGGGAGGCCGACCAACCTCATAAATGCATTGTTCTCAGATGTGTGCAGCTTTAAGTGACCATAGTCGCGCATGTGCACTTTTCTTGCGTTTCTGGATGGTGCATGTGCACACATGCCCTGTGTAGTCATAGCGCACTTTGATTTTATCACTGGTTGTATAGTTTTGGACCTTTTGGAAATGCATTTTTTGGTAATTTTGGTCCATGGGTGAACTCATAACTGTTTGAAGATGTTGGATTCTTATAACCATTTGCGGATGAAATTTCAGTGATAACAGATGCTCCCTGATGGATGAGGTTAGGAGCATACATATAGCCAAAATCCATCAATGTTTCTTCTACTGAGAGTGTCGTTGTAAGAGAGAGTGATAGTGAGAGTATCAAGAGTGACCCGTTGGAGGGAGAAAGGAACCTGTAGGACCCAACATTCCATAACGTGTGTAAAAATAAATTGTGTACAAACGAGGCAGGCATGCCCCATGCTCGTGTCATGTAACTCAAAAAAGAATGGTGTTGTATAGTAACTGAAATGGTGTGTGGATGTAAACAACTGCAATGCCCTCGAGGGTGGTCGTGATAAAGGCAGAGGACAATTCTGAGGAGGAACATACTCTGAATAGTAGGCAATGACACCTGTAAGAAGTATCATGGATTCGGTAGGCATTGATAGCCCAGCTAAGTCCAGAGGTCTTCAGAAAATATAAGAAACAAATGCAATAGTCGCAAAGTAAGACCCACCGTAACATGAGAAAGTGTTGAAGTTGAATGTTACGGGGGTCAATGACAGCAGGGAGAAATTATGGTTCTCCCTATGCCATCCAAGACCTCTCATTAGAAAGGTAATGAGATTCAAGATATTGTCGCCCTTCTGGAAACTATGTTGATGTCGAAAAAAAGGGGGATGCGACTCCAAGAAGCAAAGGGCTTCGTGAGATCTACTAGGTGAGGTTAGGAACTGAGGAGGTACATGGATGAAGTCAAGATGTATGAAGACTCAAGACTACCCTTGGTTGTGGGTATATGCGAAGTATAAGTGGCTGCAACTGTTCAACTAGGTCGAGTGTCAGGGGGACAACAAGACATGGGAGAAGTTGTGCTAGAGGTGGGACAAAGTGAACAAACTCAGAGAGCAGAGGTAGGTGGCATGTGGTATACTCGGAGTATATGGATGATGTTAATAGGAGTAGATGATAAGGAGTGTCCCAACCAAGGGCGACATGGGTTGCATTTTCCAAGAAGGTTGCCAAAGGTGACGACAAAAAGCTATGTAACATGTTGGGAATCACGGTTTAATTACAAAAAGAATGAAAAAATCTATGGGGATAATAATGCAAATACAGAAATAGGTGCCCCAGTGTAAGATGGCTTGGCCTGGGGGTGGCGCAAGTTGGTGGAAAAAACAAGTGAAGGGTGGGGGACCCATAGGCTGGTTTCTATAGTAGGGCAATGTATGGAGGCAAATCTGAGGATGGGTAGACTGATGATGGGTAAATGATGTTGTGGGAGTGTAGTCAAAATAATCCATGAGGAAGTGTCCTGGGAGTCCGTTAAGGAGGCTAGCAAAATGAGGAGAAAGAGTATGTGGCTGATTCACGACATAATGTAAGACTATAGGGACTCCCATCCCTAAAGGGTTGAAAACAACATGAGTATCAAAGTGCCAAGGGATCTATGAATGGAACAAATCATGTGGGGGAGAGTGCTACCAGGTGACAGTACAAAAAATGCAAATGGAGGTGGGGGTACTACAGAGCCGGATATGGGGACCCTAAAGGCAAATTTCAGAGGGTGTGACTGGAGATGCAATTGAGATTCAAAGGGAATGATTACATACCAGTGTTGATTATATACATGAAGGGGTGGTGATGATGTATGATGACCACGTACCTACACACATGAAAACCAAATACCCAACGTGAACAATATCTGAAGAGAATCGAACATACAAGCATTTATTTGATAATTTTGAACATGAGCATGCGTACCTGGACAAGGTAGGGGAAAGAAATCTCCCCAGGGGCTAAGGATGAAAAGTGGCCCAGGAATTGTCTTGAGGTAGAGGATGGGGTATTGATCCTGTGGCTGAAGACAGATCGAAAAATGGACACCCAGAGCTCTCGAAATGGGGTTTGGAAGTTTGGCAAAAAGGACTATATATAGCTGTAGGGCCCACATTGCCACCTCATTTGTACCTGTTGTCAGAGTGATTGCATGAGAGATATTCAGAGGAGTTTTGGAGACTCTGAGAGAATGAGGCAGCCGATTCAGGACTAGTGAGTGTCAGGTTAGTGTTCTGATCGTCCTACATAGAATTATGTTTTCCTTTTATGGGCAGAGCCTGTACAGAGGGTCGTACAGGGGTTTTTTTGGATGTGGGCCCCCTAGTGTGTAGGCGATCTAGAAATATGTGCGCATGGGTGTGAGTCTGTTATCTGATAACCTGCACATAGGTGTGCCCCAAGGGAGAAAAAAGGTGCACATTGTATGCATGCCTGTTAGCTCCACAGCTGCGCATGGGTGCGCAACTGTGTGGCGGGCAGGCACGTTGTGATGCGCACCTGTGTACGTGACAGAGGCACATGAAGGTGCCTCTGTATGGTGGATAGGAACGCATTCATGTGCGCCTGTGGGATGAATAGGCGTGCATGTGTGTGTGCCTGTGGGTTGAATAGGCGTGCATGTGTGTGCGCCTATGGGTTTGAACAGGCATGCATGTGTGTGCGCCTGTGGGTTTAAATAGTCGTGCCTGGGAGGCAAGGCTGACGGGTGAAAAACTCATATTTTTTGGAGATTTTAATGTGTTTATGTTCGAGATGGATGATCTAGGACTGGATTTATGTGGTTGTAGGTGAGTATTGGGATGATGCCAGTTCATTGGCGAGAGCAGGACTGGTCACAGCTGAGGGAGGTCGTGACTATTGAGGAGCCGGTGGTTCGTGCTACTTTGGCAACTTGTGGGCTGCTGAAGTTTTTTGAATGCCCCTTGATCCGGGCCTAGGAGTACCTGTTACAGTTCTTGATACAGATGTGGATTCCAGATATTCATTGTTTTATGGTGTGAGGTGAGCAGCTAGCCTTCACTGCGATGGAGGATGTGTACTTTCTGACTAGGCTCCCTTTTCGGGGAACACCCCTACCGGCGGAGCCTGTGTTACCTGGGGACGGGTAGTTGGCTACCTTGGGCCAAAGGTATTGTTCGAGAGATGACTTTATGTCAGGCTTCGTAGTGAGTATCAGGGTGATGGATTCTTTGGTTCACTGCTGTGTAGTAGCGATGGTGGTGAGGGTTTATGGGTCCCTTGCAACCCAGTGGATCAGTGGTGGTCAGCTGAGGATTATGGGGAGGGCATTGGTGGGAGAGAACTTTTCCTGGGGATTGATGTTGCACGCCAAGATGGTAGGGCACATCGACAGGTGTTGGGTTGCGGACTCAAGGGACTTTTCCTTTGGGTCCATCTTGGTGGCATGGTTCTTGGAGAGGGTGTCGATGTTGCACCCTAGAGTTTTAATGGGTGCACCTAGTGTGCGAGAGCCGTGAATGAGGCGGTGGTCACGGATTTTGATTTTCCATGGTGGTGGTGAGGGTGTCCATTTTTTCACGGCCGAGGCTGCATAGGTGTGGTGGCAGATGTCGCAGATCATACTGCAGTATCCATACTGCAGGGTAGACTTACGGGGTGATTTGGATATGGTGTTACCTCCATGAGAGGTGTTTGACCATCGAGGTATGTTTGTGATTTGTTTGATATGTTGATTTTTGAGATAGTATGACCTATGTATTATGTATAGATGGATGCTAATGCTATCCTTTGCTTGTTTGTATGTGTAGATGTGGGACCTCGTGGGCATGAGGTTGAGTTGGTGAGAGCATCGGCTCGTCAAGGGTCGGTGAGGCCTCCATGGAGGGATCTGTGGGTGGGGGAGAGATGACAATGCGAGGATGTGGAGGAAATACCAGCTGGAAAGGAGATGGCAGCTAGGAGACGTCGTTTTGATGACCCTGGTGCAGGGCCATTGCATGCTCCTCCAGCTGAGGCCGGGGGCGATTTTGACGATATTTGTCGCTGCTTGGAAGCAGTGCTACAGGGACTGCCTGAGGGCATGTGGTCACGCATCTAGGATGAGGGCATCCTGGAGCAGTGTGTGGGAGTTCCACTGATGTGGCAGACTGTGGTTCGACGAGCGAAAGTAGCAGGTGCTGCGATGACTGGGTGGTTACCTCTAGGTCTAAAGGGACCAATAGTGGGTGGGGCACCACCGCCTGAGGGAGGACCAGGAGGTGGTTCTCTAGAGGCACCATGAGTGTCTCTCTGTGTATTTTTGTATATTATATATAGGCTAGTGAGCCCATTTTGGTGTAGTGACACCAGTTTTGTACCGAGGCGCTTCATTGGCCTGTGGATTTTGTATATGATGTATACTATGTGTATGTAAACATTTTGATGGCACTGTTGACCGATTTATATATATATATATATGGATATAAATTTTGGGGTCTTTGTGATGTTCACATGTGTGTGAGAATTTTTGTTTTTTAATGTTATTTATGATCTCTAATCTATATATGTTGTGACAGACTCTTGATGGTTTATGTGTGTGTAAAAGTATCATGATGTGATATATGCCAATCGAGTATAATGATAGCTAGGTTATCTGTGATTTGATTCAATTTTCTTGGAATATGTGTAAATGTAATGAAATCAAAATGTCGAGATAAAAGTCTAACTTGCAGGTATTTTTGAAAGAGGCAAGGATCGCGGACACAGTACTCATTTTTGAATTGGAAGACGACTAGTTGGGAGTCAAGAAAGATGCTAAGGTGACGAATACGATGATGATGGGCATCAGTGAGGAGGCTAATGATGGCAGTGTATTCAGCTTGGTTGTTGGTTGCGGAACCCAAACATATGCCGCTAGAGTGGAGAAGTTCATGTGAGGGGGAATAGAGGGCCCAAGATGCTGAAGCAAGATTTTGTGTCCAACAGCTGGCTCCGTCGACGTAACCGATGTGGTAGGCCGGTGGAGGAAGCATATGTCAATAACACAAATGGTAGTTTAAACGTGAGGTATGGAAAAAAGATTAAAAAAACTATAAAAGAAATAACCTAATGTAGAATGGCTACACTTAGGCATAAAATTTCTTTAAGTATAATCCGTTGACGGGTTCTTTGAGAGAGAGGCCTTTGGGAGAAACCAGGATGTAGGCACCTTTGGTGAGGCAATGTTGGATAATGTAGGGGCCATGCCACAGTGACTCGAATTTTCCATGACCGAGGGTATCGTGAGCGATATCGTAAGCAAGGACGAGGTTGCCTTCATGAAATGAGCGAAGGTTGACATGGCGATCAAAGGTGGCCTTTGACCGTTTTTTGGCTGCCTCATTGTTCTGTAATGAAGATCGATGATCTTCATCCAGTGAATCTAAGTTCAGCAAACGTTGCTCCATTGGAGCAGTGTAGGGTAATAGCTCAATTGCAGTGTGTAAAGTGGGAATTTCACACTCGATCGGAAGAGTGGCCTTGACCCCATGGACTAGATGAAATGGTGTGAAACCAGTGGCCATTTTCACGGCTGTATGGTAAGCCCATAGCACGAAAAATAACATATGATGCCAATTGGTCTTATGTTTATTAACCGTGCGCTGTAACATGGTTTTGAGGACCTTGTTAATTGCTTCGACCTATCCGTTGGACTGAGGGTAATATGGTGAGGCAAACTCGTGGGAGAATCCTAACCGGGATGAGAGTTCAACGAAAATCTCATTCTTGAAATGTTTCCCGTGATCAAAGACTAGTTGGAGTGGAACTCCAAAGAGGGATATGACGTGATTAAAGAAAAAACATGTTGTAGTGTCAATGGTGTTGGTGAAGGTAGGCATGGCTTCAGCCCATTTTGTGAAGTAATCGACTACAACGACGATGTATTTGTGTCCATTGTTAGATAGGGGATTGCAAGTCATGAAATCGATGCCCCATTTACAAAAAGGGCCGCCAATAATGACTGGGTGAAGAAGAGCAGGTGGTGCTCGTTCTTTTTTGGCGTAAAGATGACATTTATCACATCACTTCACGGCATGGATGCAATTTTGAAACAATCTAGGCCAAAAATAACTTGCTCAGATGATTTTATGAGTAGTGGACATCCACGAGAGATGGCCCCCACACGGGCCGCTATGGCATTCATTCAAGACTCTATCGGCCTTGTTGATAGTTAAGCATCGACAGAGTATGGTGTCGACCCCTCGTCGATATAAGATATCTATGATGAGGAGATAGTGGGGGGCCTGGTGGTGGATATGGCGACGATCATCTCGTGAGAGGTGGTTACCAAAATTTTGGGTTCAGAGGTAGACAAGGAGGTCGTCATACCAAGGATCATCCAAAGTGATGTAAAAGAGATGTTCATTAGGGAAGTCGGTATTGATGAGGGCGCTGGTAGTATCGGAAGGGAAGGTTGTGACAAGCTTGGAAAGGACGAGAGCTTTCTTGCTCTTGGGTGTTGAAAATTCGTGATCGTACTCTGGGAGGATAACGATCCATTGGGAAAATTTGTCGTTAATTTGCCAACGACTGAGCAAGTATTGCATGGGGTTGGAATCTGCTATGACTTTGGTTGTGCGAAGAAGAATGTAATGGCACAGTTTCTGGACTGCGAGGACAACTGCAAGGGCTATTTTCTCTTCATGTTTATACTTCAGGGGTGGCCTTGAGAGGTTTTACTAATGTAATAAATGACATGCTCATGATCGTCATCACCGATTTGAACGAGAACTCCTACTACTGAGACAACTGATGCTGAGATGTAGAGGATATAGTCGCAATTATAGTCGGGTGAACTAATTAAAGGGGCATTGGAGAGTGCCATTTTAAGGTCGTCAAACTCTTTTTGGGCATGTTCATCCCAGTGGAATGGGATGTCGTGGTGTAGTAAGTGAAGGAAACTGTGTGCTCGAGTGGAATAGTCTGGGAAAAATCACCGTAAAAAGTTAGATTTTCCTTGTAGGCTCTTGAGTTGGCATAAATTCCAGGGGGGTGGAATTTCTGTGATGGCCTGGACTTTGAGGGGGTCCACAGTAATACCTCTTTGTGAAACGATGAATCTGAGGAGGTGCCTGGCAGCGATGCAGAATACGCATTTGAGGGGGTTCAAGCGGATGTTGTACTGACGACACTGTTGGAAGATGATCTGTAAATCATCAAGATGCTAGGTGCATTTTTTGGATCAAGCTGTGAGGTCGTCCAAGTATGCGAGGATGATATGAGCTAGATCATGAAAAATGTATGTCATAGCCCGTTGGAAAGTTGTGCCAGCATTTTTTAGGCCAAAAGGCATGACACGATATGCAAAAGTACCCCAAGGGGTGGTAAATGCAGTTTTGTATTGATCGGTTGGGTGGATTTGGATTTGGTTATAGCCAAAGAAACCGTCCATGAAGGATAAAGCCTCGTGGCCAGCATAGTCGTCGATAATTTGATCAATGAAAGGCATTGGAAAGTTGTCTTTGGGACATGCGTGATTGAGATCCTGAAAGTCCATGCAGACACGGATAGTTCCCTATTTTTTGTTAATGGGTACAGGGTTGGAAACCCATGAGGTATAGGCTATGGGGTAGATGAACCCAACTGCACATAGTTTGTCATCTCAGCTTTGATAGCCGCGGCTTTGGATGGGTGTAGCGGTCGTTGTTTTTTACGAACCGATGTAATATCAGACCAGGTTTCGATGCGATGTTTGACAATAGAGGGCTCAAGGCCAGACATCTCTATGTATGACCAAGCAAAAATATCCTGGTACTCTTGGAAGATGGTTTTATAGGCGGTGATTTCTTTAGGAGTGCATGCGGCGCCAATGGTGATTTCCTCGACAACTCCAGGGATGGGATTGTTGAACTAGTCGATATGCCCTGATAGCATAAAATCCTTGGTTTCAACTACGTATATGGGGTGTTTGTTAGGAGGTGTGAAGGCTTCCTGTGGAAAGAAGAGCGCTCGGTGGTGTAGCGCATCCCATGGGTAGTCGGGGGTGTTTAATTCTTTGAGTATGTCCTCGTCACAGTGGAATTGGTGGGAATACAAGGGATCGTAAAGAGTGATATTGGTCACTGTCACCGTGTGGTGGTCCTATGGTGATAAAGAAGCAGGGGGAACGACGTAATGAGATTGTGATGGTTCGCTCGACATAAAACAAATATCAAGGTACTGAGGAGTACTAGTGGTAGTTGGGCATAAAATTTTCGTGCGGAAATGAAAGAGACAATTGGGGGGATTTGGGGGTAAATCCTCGTATAAGTCATCCAAGAACCACAGAGGAATAGGGAGTGCTTCTGGTTTAGGAGAAATGATATGAATATTCTCTAGTGATGAGGTGAGGTTAATCATTGATTTTATAGGGGGTGTAGGGGTTTGAATCAGGGTCAGTTGGCGTTGCTTGTATTCAATGATCATATGACATTGATATGTAAAATGATCTAAGGATTTGCATAGAGAGCAAGGGCATCTCATGCATTCATTGACTGAAGTCGTGACATAATGGATGTCAGTGATGTTTGGTGGGGGTGATGTAGCTAGACTGGGTTCGTGCTAGAAGCTTTGGCATACTGCTACTAATGTCTGTCGGAAATGAGGTAACGCTGGGCAATGGTGTATATAATGGCCATATTTTGAACATATGGCACAAGCAAATTTGGTTCGCAGCCTTTTTCTACTTGCATTAGGGGAGGTAGCGGCAGTACCTGCCAAAGTGATGAACTGTGATGGTGTTTGATTGAGTTGAATTAGGTTACGTAACTTGAGTAAAGATGGGCATTTGTTGGTTGGGTGTCCATCTTTCTCACATAGCACGCAAGGAGGTTGGACGCGTGGGGGAAGTGTAGCTATGGAATCCTTCTTCTTTCGCCTACCCCCAGTTGTGGTAGGGAGGTGAGTGAGTGGGGGTGTAGAGGGTATGGTGGGAGTGAGTATGGGAATAGTCATTAGGATTCCTTCTATTTGGGGGGGAAGGGATGGTTGAGGAACCATCTCTGGTGGATGTAAATACCAAACTGGGATTGCCAATACCATATTAGGGAGAGTAAGAATTGTGGATACTTGGAAAGCTTGTACGCCTGGTGGAGGGTAAAAGAAGGGGATTTGAGTGATGGCTTGGGGAACTGTCTCCCAAACTGGGATATGGCCTTGGGGAGAGGTGAAGTCATGAACTAGTGGAGTCAACAAGTTTGAAGGAGTCTCATGAGGGAGGGGCTTTGTGACTAGTGGGATGTCATATATGAGAGAAGCCTCCCTGGGAAGAAGGGTATCCTCAATGTCAGTTCCTTTGGAAGATACGACACATACCTGATTGGAAGGATGAAGGAGCGGTGGTGCACCATGGTAAGTTCCTAACAATGATGGTTCTTTGAAAATTTCGGGCCCTATTTCGATGAGTGGGTATGCTTCAGGATTAGTGTGGACGAGGGGGAGAATGTTATCGATGTTGGCAGAAGGGTTAGGCTCATAATGTGAAACTTGGTCAATTGTAATGATCTTCCTGTTATGGGGGAACATCATGGTTTGGAAGATGGAAAAGGCAACTTCCTACATAGCGTACATGTAGCTACGACCGAACAAGATATTGTAATCGAGTGGGGCATCGATAACTTCAATGTCAATGACAATGGTCTTGCCCCCGAGTTCTACAGGGACATTTTGGAAGAGCCCTTCAGTAGAAGATGGTCATCGGTCATAAGCTCTTAAGGTAATGGCAGATGGTATGAGTTCGAGGGAACCAAGTTTCTTCCATACAAACTTGGACATGATGCATGTGGATGCACCTTCATCGATGATGCACCGATGAACTTTAATGTTCTGAATTTTCACGAGGATTTGAAAAGAGATGAGAGCAGGGAGGTGAGGTTCTCTGCTGTCAATATCAAATGTGATGAGTTGAGTATCCATGGGGTCTACTGCCCCCAAGCTAGAAAGTAATGAATTTTGTTGAGTGGGACAAGTTTGAAGTACTTCTAAGACTGATATGGCAGCCGAGGACTTGTTGGCAGCCAACCCATTTTTTTTTCGATTACTCTCGAAAGCTGCCTACACCCCTTGCGGTATCATGACAAATCATTGTCGCATTGTGTTAATGGACATGTGTCTCATTTTTTCAACCATTACAATTCAATTTCGACTCAGTTTTCACAATTGCAAATGTGAAAACACCTATCTCGTTGATTATACTATCGTCGTCTTTTTGATTTGTTGGTTGATATTTGATCACTGGTTTATCGTATGATTGATAAAGGTTTGTCAAACTTATGTTCTTAATCTTTGTCT
>JASDQU010171454.1:7638-21124 GCA_032191745.1 Picea mariana
GAGAAAGATCAAACGCTGCAACCTTTGACACTTAGAAATTCTTCCAAGTCAGAAGAAAGCGTAAGATCAGGAGGAGGAGAAACAATGGCCGTTGGATCGAGCACTGTGAAGAATCTAGACCATTGGATCAGAGTCCAGATGGGAGGAACGAGTGCGCAGGAGAGGAACATATCTTGTCCATTGGATCTGGGCGTGAAGGATCAACAACCGTTGGATCCTTAGGTAAGTGCATGAACTTAAGTTTCTTTTTAAGCGTACATGAGAGCGGACTTGTGAAGTCCCAAAGTCTCGAAGATAGTTGGGACCATCCATCATCCAGGGAGACAGGTGGAAGCAGATCTGAGAGTTCGAGGAATCAGTCTTCGAAAGACTTGCAAGGAGCTGAGGGAAAACTCGCGAAGTCCAAAATCGTGAGGCAATCTCGACCGCCCATTGAAGTAAGACACGTGGCGAGAGATCAACGCTTCGCTGATTTGAAAAACGAGAAAGACAGAGGTAGGAGTAGTGGGAATTCATGAAGTACGATTTCGTGAAAGTGATCACAGTCGTTGGTTGTGGAGAAAATGTGGACCATTGATCCGACATGAGGGAAGTTCGAGGTTCGGATTTCAGAAGGAAGGAGGTAGGATATTATCGGGAGACGCGAATGGCGAAGTCCCAAAGCGCTTGATAATTGAGCCCCAGGTTATAGCTCGACGCCATATTAAAGGGCCTAAAGGAAAGGAGTTAGTACTCTTCGGTTTTGTAATTTGCCGATTCGGGTTTCGGGAAAATTAGAGTAGGCAACTCGCAAAAGCTCCGAAGCATAGAGTCGCGAAGGGAGCTGGCCCACGGTCACAGCCCGGGGTCATGTGGAAGGAAGGGGATTAGTAAAAATAGCTAGTTCCCATTCACATTGAAATTTAACCAGCGCTATGGAGAGGGCCCACAGGTCTCATACGACCCACGCCACGGGAAAAGGGGCCTGTGTGTTAGCACAAGAATTTGCAGCTAGAAGAGACCTGCCTCTCCATAAGAAACTAAATAACCTCTAATAGGAAATCAAAGGATTTCATCTATCAACTAAAAGTTCTTGATTAGTCTCATCATATAGAAAATCATAGACATTCTGTAGCACCATGGCGCTGCATAATTGTATATATAGCATGGTCTACCATTTTACTACCTAAAATGCTACCAAATCTGTTAAGCAGTGTAATGATGGTGCTATGAATTCCATAGGTTTATACCAAACTTGTTTTCATGTTGGATGCTACCAAATCTGTCAACATTGAAGTGATGTAGCTGCGAATTATGATGGCGCTACCAAATTTCACGCATACAC
This sequence comes from Picea mariana, assembly GCA_032191745.1. Taxonomy (NCBI): domain Eukaryota; kingdom Viridiplantae; phylum Streptophyta; class Pinopsida; order Pinales; family Pinaceae; genus Picea; species Picea mariana. Next base: position 8,963 of record JASDQU010171454.1, read on the forward strand.
ACAGACGGGCGCTACCGAAATTTTGATAGAGACCAAATTGTGCAGAGTTATTTTGCAAGGACGATTCTGCCAGGTTTGAGTGACTAACTTAAAACTTGGATTATGAACAAATGAGAAGGTATTTTTGAAACTTGGAGGAGATTTTTGTTCATCACATACCAAATAACAAAAACCTCTCCTAGTTTTGAAAAATGTGTTATATATATATATATATATATATATATATATATATATATATATATATATATATATATATATATATTAGACATAGAAGTGGCGCTACAGAATGTGTTGCAGAAACTCTGTTCTAGACTGTTGAAATGATATTTTTGACCAGATAACTTCCAGGATCATTTCTGGGTGTACCAGGATGAATTTTCAAAATATTAAGGAGGCTATTGTCAAGCACGGACCCATGAACATTAACCTCTTTCATTTTTCACACAGGTGTCATGGATTGGGATATTTGAAAGAATCTTTGAGCTCTATGTTTTTAGTTTTCGTGATTTCCTGTTTGAGACATGTTTTTGTGACACCCATTGCGACCAAAAGGAGATGAATTTAAAGAAACCGAGAAAGGTTTTATTCATAACGATATTATCTACAAAAAACGTTCTCATATTTTATAGAGATGTTATGGTTTGAGAATTACAAGTGGCGTTTGGAAGCCTATTTTTCAGAATTTCGCCTCCTGAAGAGCAGGAAATTAGTTAAAACATGTCATTTTATGTTTGTAGTTGTTTCTATTTTGGGAAAGGGGTTGGAGTTCGAATGGGTGAGATATAAAGGACTTATATGGATATATATTCATTGTACAAGAGGGTAGGGAGGTTGGATTCATGAGCCAAGAGAGGCTAGAGAGAGTAGGAGCAGACAATTTTCCTATGTGTGTTCATTTGTAAGCCTGTGGGAATTTTATGATTGTAAGCATTACTGCTATTGGAGACTCATGAGAGATGTGATTTTAGATTGTAACTCTTTTGTTTATATATATTCTTATTTGAATATATTGCAGATTTGAGGATCAAAGACTACCAATGATTTATGGATCCCTAGGCAGCAGAGGATATACTGTATTTTTTCCATCAATCATTGTTTATATTCAAGTATTTGTTGATTCATTAAATTGAGAGGATCTCTGTTTAGTGAACATTCTATGTTATGTTTTCCTTCTTCATTGTTCCACCTATCAACATATAATCTTGTTTTTTGTTGAGCAGCTTTAGTGCCTTCGATGGGTAGAATGTTTGTGAATCCATTGCCCATTGGTGTAGCCTACTGATATGCAGTTTGCTGCCCTCTCCCTTTCTTTCTCCATCTTGATGATCCACCCGTTCAAAACCAAAATTATCTTTTACATTCTGATGGGTGTTGAGCTTACACTTTAGCAATCAAAGTGTGACTTTTAGTGCTAACACTGTGTAAATGGATTTGGGGTCTAGTAAAGACCCAAAGAGTCTATCTGACTCAGTATCTTGATCGATCCTTGACCAGGAGTTCAACATCCTCTGAGGGGAGAAGGGGGGGGGATTGCATCAAGTGGTATCAGAGCTAATTTTTGCTTGTAGACATCATGCAAAAGAGGAAAGGAGATAAAGGAGATAGTTTGATACCATCAAGTGGTATCAGAGCTGAAGTTATCCTGTAGACAACAGGTGAAGGAGGAGACCGAGTACCGATGCTATGTGGAGACTGTTGCAAGGTTTTGCAACAAATGGTAGATAACCAGGAGGGATGAATACATAAAAGATGGCTACTGAAGGCCATAAGTGTGGTCGAAGAGGAGACTACCAGAAGAAAAACAAAGAAAAAATTGGCAAAGAGCAAGAATGGAACAAATGACATTGAATATGCAACATGAGACAAAGGTGCACTGGACATATGAGTGGCCTTTAAAGAGGAAAGCGAAGTGGCCTGTCCAGAAGTCGTTAACCATAAGGCAACAACTAGCAGTGAGGAAGTGGATGAGGCATGATGAAAACCTCAGTGACACAGAGGAGAAAGTGATTGACATATGTGAACCAGAGATTGGGATGAACCTCAATGATGATGAGGAGAAGAGATGAATTAAAGATATCATAAACTGCCAGGGAGGCATAAGTGAACTTTCAAGTTGGCAGGTGGGCAATGGAGAGAGATTGGGTGATCTCATAGACTGCCAGGTGGGCAGAGAGAAAATATCAAGTTGTCAGGTTGGAAAGGGAGAAGAGATGAACTCAGTTGAGAGTTCGTATCAACGAGGAGTATTTATGGAAGAAGGTCAGAGGTGTGTTCTGATCATTGGGGGAATTCAATATTCCTTCCAAATAGTCCAGCGGAGGCTAATACAAGTGTTTCACATGAGGAGGTAGTGCAACGAGAATCCAAGAAAGAGGCCATGGATCAAAATGATTTTAAAGCTAACTATGTAGGTGATGCAGGTGAAACAGAGGAAAGACAGCTAGCAAGGATTGTCAAAGAGGAGGAGGAGGAGCATACAATGATGTCTGCCCCAGAAGAAAAAGAGGAGAATTCAGATGAATTTCTCACTCAATGGGAGCAAGAGATGAAGATGTTGGAAGATTGGTTGGACAATCTAAAACTAGAAGATGGCTGCCAAGAGACAGTCACACAGATTGCAGGAGAAGAGCATTCAATAAAATTGCTCAAAAATTTCAGGTCGGGAGCTGAACATGAGATGACTGCAACACTGGATCCTACAACAGAAGAGGGAGAAGACAACATAGATTTTGTTGAGCTGTATGAGGAATTGGAAGCCCTGGAGAAAAGGGTAAATATGCAGAGTAGACATATCCAACAATATAAGTTGGAAATATGTGGAGGAGCATACTAGCTTAGAGAGAAACTGGAGAAAGTTGGAGTTGAACCAACACAAGAGGAGATGACATAAGTCAATCTTTTAGATGAGGAAGATGAGAAACAACTTAGTGGTGAGATTGTAGAACTGGAGTCTACAACAGAGTGGCCAACTAATGCCACATGAGATGAAGATAACATGAAGGATTAGATTGATCAGATTGGTAAAAAGGAGAAAGAGCACACATTTCAATGTGCCCAAGAGATGGACAAAGAAGAGCATTCGGTGGAATTGCTCAAAAATTTCATCGAAGGAGATGAACATAAGGAAACTATAGAATTGGGATCTACAATAGAAGGACATGAGAATTCCGATGAATGGCTTGAAAATTTTAGCTAGAAAGCTGAGAAAGAGATAACTGTAGAATGTGAACCTACAACAGAGGAGGAAACAACAAATAGCATGGATCTTGTTGATCTATGTGAAGAACTGGAGGTCCTGGAGAGAAGGGTAAAAATGCAAAAGCATCTTATCCAACAAGTCAAGTTGGAAATTACTGAAGAAAAGATGCAATAGAGTAGATTGTAGGAGGAAAACCATCCAGTGGACCAACTGGACAAAGAAATAGAGAAGATAAAGAGATTGATGCTGGAAGTATCACAAGAAGAAGTCATCAGAGAAGAATGGACCAAAAGAGGACCTGTAGGAGAAGTAGGGCAGAAAAAGCATCAAGGAAGAGGAGCAAGTGGACAACTCCAATTTTAGGTATGTGACCCTGAAGGATCTCAACAACATAACATAGGGAGCCATGAGAAGGAGCTCATGATTTTACCAGTAGTGGAGTATGATGCAAGAGAATCGTCCGCAAGCCCACGTGGAGGGACAACCCAAAGCCATAGTGCACCTTTTTAATTATTTGCAATCTAAAAGCTGCGTTTTCCTATAGATCCATTTTGAACGGATGATTGAAGGAGAGCAAAACACTCAGAAAATGAATGATCGCGAGAGATATGGGAGTTTCACTCTTAGTCTTGAATGTAACATAGCTTGAGTAGTTGTTAGCTATTACTTTGATAGGAGAGGTAGCCGGAGAGAACCCTAGGAACCTTCCTGTATATGTAGATGCATGGCATGCCCAAATGAGGCTACTGGAGGAGTATTGTTATTGAATAGGAGGTAGAATAATTTGGTTTGAGAAAGATGAGACTCGTTTATAGTCTAGCCCGCACATATTGTAATCAAACATTCATGCTAATGAAAAATAACAGTTTTTCCTGCATATGATTCTGTGTGTGTTTATATGTTTATGAATGAATGTCACCTGTGTGTTTATATGAATGTATATTGTAGATGCTTGGGATATATTTCATTTGCAGGGATAGATAAAATTCTCTATTTGTGAGTTTTCTGAAATTGTTTCTGGGTTCTTTAGGCTGTGCAAGGAGTGCACAAAAAAGCATTGGAAAATATGTAGCCAGTGTAAGGAGTGCACATCTGAACTCTTTTTGTCAGAGAAGAATGTGCCAGGAGGGCACACAAGAAGGATTCACAAACCCAAGGAGCCTCAAAGTTACTGAATAATCTGGAGGGAAGACTGTGCAAAGAAGGCACAAAGGAGAGAACAAAATTGGTGAAGATTCTGTGGACCTCTACTAGGAGGGCATTGAGTAGGTGCAAGGGGTGAACAAAGGAACTCTGGTTCGAGTTCAAAGCAGAGAGAAGTTTCAAGGAGAAGACACTTACAAAAGTTACTAAACACTCTATAGAAAACACTCAACAAGGTGTGCTTTGAGAAAGAAGTTGCCAACAGGGAACTTATATCCCTTTGAGGAGAAAAAGGGACATAGACCTTTGAGGTCTGAACAATTGAAGATCAAGGTGATACAAAGTTGCTGATTACTCGAGAGGAAGACCCGTGCAAGGAGTGCACCAGGGCAACACTCAGACGAAGTGTTGAAATACAACCATCATAAGGCTAGTCAAAGCGCAAGGAGCACGCGTAGAGGTGAACTTGTTTCAAGTTCGAAACCTCAGGAAGTCAAGTGCAGAACATGCTGGGAGGGCACTAGAAAGTCCTTTGAAGGATGTAGAAGGATTGAGTCCCTTGGATATTCGAGCGAGGAAAAAATCTGGAGGGACAGAGCCTTTGCGCACACAATCTTAGCAGAGAGGAGCAGAAGGGTGAGACACTTTGAGGTCCGAGTCACAGACAAGCTCATAAGAGATAGTGCAAGGGTGCGCTGGGGCCGAGGTTAGATTTTGTTCCCAAAGCTCAGGAGAGACATCATTTTTAGAATCGCAAATGCAACCCAAAGTAGTCAGATTCACAGGAGAAAGATCAAACACTGCAACCTTTGACACTTAGAAATTATTCCAAGTCAGAAGAAAGCGTAAGATCAGGAGGAGGAGAAACAGTGGTCGTTGGATCGAGCACTGTGAAGAATCTGGACCGTTGGATCAGAGTCCAGACGGGAGGAACAAGTGTGTAGGAGAGGAACATATCGTGTCCATTGTATCTGGGTGTGAAGGATCAACAACCGTTGGATCCTTAGGCAAGTGCATGAACTTAAGTTTCTTTTTAAGCATACAGGAGAGCGGACTTATGAAGTCCCAAAGTCTCGAAGACAATTGGGACCATCCATCATCCAGGGAGACAGGTGAAAGTAGATCTGAGAGTTCGAGGAATCAGTCTTCGAAAGACTTGCAAGGAGATGAGGGAAAACTCGTGAAGTTCGAAATCGCGAGGCAATCTCGCCCGCCCATTGAAGTAGGACATGTGGCGAGAGATCAACGCTTCGTTGATTTGCAAAATGAGAAATACAGAGGTAGGAGTAGTGGGAATTCATGAAGTATGATTTTGCGACAGTGATCATAGCTGTTGGTTGTGGAGAAAATGTGGACCATCGATCCAGCACGAGGCAAGTTCGAGGTTCATATTTCAGAAGGAAGGAGGTAAGATATTATTGGGAGACGCGAAGGGCGAAGTCCCAAAGTGCTCAATAATTGAGCCCCAGGTTATTGCTCGACACCATATTAAAAAGCCTAAAGGAAAGGAGTTAGTACTCGTCGGTTTTGTAATTCGCTGATTTGGGTTTCAGGAAAATTAGAGTAGGCAACTCACAAAAGCTCCGAAGAACATAGTCGCAAAGGGAGCTGACCCACAGTCACAGCGCGGGGTCATGTGGAAGGAAGGGGATTAGTCAAAAAAGCTAGTTCCCATTCACATTGAAATTTAACCAGCACTATGGAGAGGGCCCACAGGTCTCATACGACCCACGCCATGGGAAAAGGGGCCTGTGTGTTAGCACAAGAATTTGCAGCTAGAAGAGGCCTACCTCTCCATAAGAAACTAAATAACCTCTAATAGGAAATCAAAGGCTTTCATCTATTAGCTAAAAGTTCTTGATTAGTCTCATCATATAGAAAATCATAGACATTCTGTAGTGCCATGGCACTGCAGAATTGTCTATATAGCATGGTCTGCCATTTTACTACCTAAAATGCTACCGAATCTGTTAAGCAGTGTAATGATGGTGCTATGAATTCCATAGGTTTCTACCAAACTTGTTTTCATGTTGGATGCTACCAAATCTGTCAACGTTGAAGTGATGTAGCTGCGAATTATGATGGCACTACCAAATTTCACGCATACACAAAGGTGGGCGCTACCGAAATTTTGATAGAGACCAAATTGTGAAGAGTTATTTTGCAAGGACGATTCTGCCAGGTTTGAGTGACTAACTTAAAACTTGGATTATGAACAAATGAGAAGGTATTTTTGAAACTTGGAGGAGATTTTTGTTCATCACATACCAAATAACAAAAACCTCTCCCAGTTTTGAAAAATGTGTTATATATATATATATATATATATATAGACATTGAAGTGGCGCTACAGAATGTGTTGCAGAAACTCTGTTCTAGACTGTTGAAATGATATTTTTGACTAGATGACTTCCAAGATCATTTCTAGGTGAACCAGGATGAATTTTCAAAATATTAAGGAGGTTATTGTCAAGCATGGACCCATGAACATTAAACTCTTTCATTTTTCACACATGTGTCATGGATTGGGAGATTTGAAAGAATCTTTGAGCTCTATGTTTTTAGTTTTCGTGATTTCCTGTTTGAGACATGTTTTTGTGACACCCGTTGCGGCCAGTGGGAGATGAATTTAAAGAAACTGAGAAAGGTTTTGTTCATAACGATATTATCTAAAAAAAAATTCTCATATTTTATAGAGATGTTATGGTTTGAGAATTACAAGTGGCGTTTGGAAGCCTATTTTTCAGAATTTCGCCTCCTGAAAAGCAGGAAATTAGTTAAAACATGTCATTTTCTGTTTGTAGTTGTTTCTATTTTGGGAAAGGGGTTGGAGTTCGAATGGGTGAGATAGAAAGGACCTATATGGATATATATTCATTGTACAAGAGGGTAGGGAGGTTGGATTCATGAGCCAAGAGAGGCTAGAGAGAGTAGGAGCATGCAATTTTCCTGTGTGTGTTCATTTGTAAGCCTGTGGGCATTTTATGATTGTAAGCATTACTGCTTACATGAGAGATGTGATTTTAGATTGTAACTCTTTTGTTTATATATATTATTATTTGAATATATTGCAGATTTGAGGATCAAAGGCTACCAATGATTTATGGATCCCTAAGCAACAAAGGATATACTGTATTTTTCCCATCAGTCATTGTTTATATTCAAGTATTTGTTGATTCATTAAATTGAGAGGATCTCTGTTTAGTGAACATTCTATGTTATGTTTTCCTTCTTCATTGTTCCACTTATCAACATATAATCTTGTTTTTTGTTGAGCATCTTTAGTGCATTCGATGAGTAGAATGTTTGTGACTCCATTGCCCATTGGTGTAGCCTACTGATCTACAGTTTGCTGCCCTCTCCCTTTCTTTCTCTATCTTGATGATCCACCTGTTCAAAACCAAAATTATCTTTTACATTCTGATGGGTGCTGAGCTTACACTTTAGCAGTCAAAGTGTGACTTTTAGTGCTAACACTGTGTAAATGGATTTGGGGTCTAGTAAATACCCAAAGAGTCTATCTGACTCAGTATCTTGATCGATCCTTGACCGGAAGGTCAACATCCTTCGAGGGGAGAAGGGGGGGGGGGGACAACATCATGTGGTATCAAAGATGATTTTTGCTTGTAGACATCATGCAAAAGAGGAAAGGAGATAAAGGAGATAGTTTGATACCATCAAGTGGTATCAGAGCTGAAGTTATCCTGTAGACAACAGGTGAAGGAGGAGACCGAGTACTAATGCTCTATGAAGACTATTGCAAGGTTCTGCAAAAAATGGTAGATAGCCAGGAGGGATGAATACATAAAATATGGCTACTGAAGGCCATAAGTGTGGTCGAAGAGGAGACTGCCAGAAGAAAAACAAAGAAAAAATTGGCAAAGAGCTCATTGAGATAAGAACAAGAATGGAACAACTGACATTGAATATGCAACATGAGACAAAGGTGCGCTGGAGATATGAGTGACCTTTAAAGAGGAAAGCGAAGTGGCCTGTCCAGAAGTCGTTGACCATAAGGCAACAACAAGCGGTGAGGAAGTGGATGAGGCATGATGAAAACCTCAGTGACACAGAGGAGAAAGTGATTGACATCTGTGAACCAGAGATTGGGATGAACCTCAATGATGATGAGGAGAAGAGATCAATTAAAGATATCATAAACTGCCAGGGAGGCATAAGTGAACTTTTAAGTTGCCAGGTGGGCAATGGAGAGAGATCGGGTGATCTCATAGACTGCCAGGTGGGCAAAGAGAAAATATCAAGTTGTCAGGTTGGAAAGGGAGAAGAGATGAACTCAGTTGAGAGTTCGTATCAACGAGGAGTATTGATGGAATAAGGTTAGAGGTGTGTTTTGATCATTGGGGGAATTCAATATTCCTACCAAATATTCCAACGGAGGCTAATACAAGTGTTTCACATGAGGAGGTAGTGCAACGAGAATCCAAGAAAGAGGTCATGGATCAAAATGATTTTAAAGCTAACTGTGTAGGTGATGCGGGTGCAACAGAGGAAAGACAACTAGCAAGGATTGTCAAATAGGAGAAGGAGGAGCATACATTGATGTCTGCCCAGAAGAAAAAGAGGAGAATTCAGATGAATTTCTCACTCAATGGGAGCAAGAGATGAATATGTTAAAAGATTGGTTGGACAATCCAAAACTAGAAGATGGCTACCAGGAGATAGTCACACAGATTGCAGGAGAAGAGCATTCAACAAAATTGCTCAAAAATTTCAGCCCAGGAGATGAACATGAGATGACTGCAGCACTGGATCCTACAATAGAAGAGGGAGAAGACAACATAGATTTTGTTGAGCTGTATGAGGAATTGGAAGCCTTAGAGAAAAGGGTAAATATGCAAAGTAGACATATCCAACAGTATAAGTTGGAAATATGTGGAGGAGCATACCAGCTTGGAGAGAAGCTGGAGAAAGTTGGAGTTGAACCAAAACAAGAGGAGATGACATAAGTCGATCTTTTAGATGAGGAAGATGAGCAACAACTCAGTGGTGAGATTGTAGAACTGGAGTCTACAACAGAGTGGCCAACTAATGCCACAGGAGATGAAGATAACATGAAGGATTAGATTGATCGGATTGGTAAAAAGGAGAAAGAGCACACATTTCAATGTGCCCAAGAGATGGACAAAGAAGAGCATTCAGTGGAATTTCTCAAAAATTTCATCGAAGGAGATGAACATAAGGAAACTATAGAATTGGGATCTACAATAGAAGGACATGAGAATTCCGATGAATGGCTCGAAAATTTTAGCTAGGAAGCTGAGAAAGAGATAACTGTAGAATGTGAACCTACAACAAAGGAGGAAGCAACAGATAGCATGGATCTTGTTGATCTGTGTGAAGAACTGGAGGTCCTGGAGAAAAGGGTAAAAATGCAAAAGCATCTTATCCAACAAGTCAAGTTGGAAATTAATGAAGAAAAGATGCAATAGAGTAGATTGCAGGAGGAAAACCATCCAGTGGACCAGCTGGACAAAGAAATAGAGAAGATAAAGAGATTGATGCTGGAAGTATCAAAAGAAGAATTCATCAGAGAAGAATGGACCAAAAGAGGACCTGTAGGAGTAGTATGGCAGAAAAATCATCAAGGAAGAGGAGCAAGTGGACAACTCCAATTTCAAGTATGTGACCCTGGAGGATCTCAACAACATAACATAGGGAGCCATGAGAAGGAGCTCATGATTTTACCAGTAGTGGAGTATGATGCAGGAGAATCATCCGCAAGCCCACGTGGAGGGACAACCCAAAGCCATAGTGCACATTTTTAATTATTTGGAATCTAAAAGTTGCATTTTCCTATAGATCGATTTTGAACGGATGATTGAAGGAGAGCAAAACACTCAGAAAATGAATGATCACGAGATATATGGGAGTTTCACTCTTAGTCTTGAATGTAACATGGCTTGAGTAGTTGTTAGCTGTTACTTTGATAGGAGAGGTAGCCGGAGGGAACTCTAGGAACCTTCCCGTATATGTAGATGCATGGCATGCCCAAATGAGGCTACTAGAGGAGTATTGTTATTGAATAGGAGGTAGAATAATTTGGTTTGAGAAAGCTGAGACTCTGTTATAGTCTAGCCCGCACATATTGTAATCAGACATTCATGCTAATGAAAAATAACAGTTTTTCCTGCATATGATTCTGTGTGTGTTTATATGTTTATGAATGAATGTCACGTGTTTGTTTATATGAATGTATATTGTAGATGCTTGGGATATATTTCATTTGCAGGGATAAATAGAATTCTCTATTTGTGAGTTTTCTGAAATTGTTTTTGGGTTCTTTAGGCTGTGCAAGGAGTGCACAAAAAAGCATTGGAAAATATGTAGCCAGTGTAAGGAGTGCACATCTGAACTCTTTTTGTCAGAGAAGAATGTGCCAGGAGGGCACACCAGAAGGATTCAAAAACCCAAGGAGCCTCAAAGTTACTGAATACTCTAGAGGGAATACTGTACAGAGAAGGCACATAGAAGAGAACATAATTGGTGAAGATTATGTGGAGATCTGCCATGAGGGCATTGAGTAGGTCCAAGGGGTGCACAAAGGAACTCTGGTTCGATTTCAAAAAGAAGAGAAGTGTCAAGGATATGACACTTACAAAGTTACTAAACACTCTGTAGAAAGTGCTCATCAAGGTGTGCTTTGAGCGAGAAGTTGCCAAGAGGGCACTTATATCCCTTCGAGGAGAAAAAGGGACAAAGACCTTTGAGGTCCAAACAATTGAAGCTCAAGGTGATACAGTGTTGATGAATACTCGGGAGGAAGACCTGTGCAAGGAGTGCACCAGGCCAACACTCAGACGAAGTATTGAAAGACAAACATAAGAAGGCTAGTCAAAGTGCAAGGAGTGCGCGTAGAGGCGAAGTTGTTTCAAGTTCGAAAGCTCAGGAAGTCGAGCGTTGAACGTGTCGGGAGGGCACCAAAAATTCCTTTGAAGGACATAGAAGGACCGAGACCCTTGGATATTTGAGTGAGGAAAAGCTTAGGAGGGATAGATCCTTTGCACACAAAATCTTAGCATAGAGGAGCAGAAGGGCGAGACACTTCGAGGTTTTGAGTCATAGACAAGCTTAGAAGAGATAGCGCAAGCATGCACTGGGGCCGAGGTTAGATTTCGTTCCCAAATCTCAGGAGAGACATCGTTTTCAAAAGCGTAGATGAGACCCAAAGTAGTCAGATTCACAGGAGAAAGATCAAAGGCTGCAACCTTTGACACTTATAAATTCTTCCAAGTCAAAAGAAAGCATAAGCTCTGGAGGAGGAGCAACAACCTTTGACACTTAGAAATTGTTCCAAGTCAGATGAAAGCGTAAGCTAAAAAGGAGGAGAAAAAGTGGCCATTGGATCGAGCACTGTGAATAATCTGGACCATTGGATCTGAGTCTAGATGGGAGGAACGAGTGCGCATGAGAGGAACACATCTCATCCATCAGATCTGGGTGCGAAGGACCAACAACTGTAGGATCCAGAGGTAAATCCACAAACTTAAGTTTCTTTTTAAGCGTACAAGAGAGTGGATTTGTGAAGTACCAAAGTCTCAAAGACAGTTGGGATTGTCCATCATCCAGGGAGACAGGTGGAAGTAGATCCAAGAGTTCGAGGAATTAGACTTCAGAAGATTTGCAAGGAGCCGAGGGAAAAATCGCGAAGTCCAAAATCGCGAGGCAATCCTGGCCACCCATTGAAGTAGGACACGTGGCGAGATATCAGTGCTTCGCTGATTCGAAAAATGGGAAATCCAAAGGTAGGAGTAGTGGGAACTCACAAAGTTTGACTTCACAAAAGTGATCACAGCCGTTGG
>JASDQU010171455.1:0-17037 GCA_032191745.1 Picea mariana
CTATGGTAAGAGGTACGACTCAGTCCGCCAATTGTGCATAGTTTCAGTACCTTCATGAAGAATGCGGGTTATTCGAATTAAGAAATTGCACGAACTTTCCTTAAGCTGTGGTAATGAATGGTGATTTCCTCTTTTGAAACAAAATAATTTCTTGTAATTCCATCTCTGTACAAATTTTGGTGTTCTTCCTTCAATTTATTTCGTTTATCTTTCCAAATTTGTTCGTCTGTGCATATACGTGTAAATATATATAGTTTTATAGGTATACAGGATCGTTCAATTTCATCGACTGAGCCTATGCGGCTCCTTGGAATTTCCTCCGGAATTCACCGTCGAATGTCTCAATCCACAGGCCTTATCTTCCCTTGTCGTGGTCTCTGCACCTATCGTGGCTTATCCTCGACTCTGTATCGGGGTTCGGGGTTTCGGACTTTTCGCAATCATGATCCCCTTACCTCTCCAATTCCCGATTCGCGATGGGCTTAGTTTCTAAGAGTTATCCCCTTACTGACTATACCTTGGTCTATATGACCGTGTTCACAAGACCGTGGCCCCTTATTTTCCTATCGGGATTTTGTGCTCAACTTTCCCGACGGTCCTTTTCTTTGTTAGCCCCGCCCCCTTGCAACGGGCTTGGTCCATATGATCTGTCTTCATGACCTTGCATCGCCCTATCGGGATTCGGGGTTTCGGCGTTTGCGATGTCAACGAACGAACGTCCTTAGGATTCCCAATCCCCGATCTCCGATGCCACCTGTCGTTAACTCCCGGCAAGGTCGGACCTTTCGACACCTGTCCTCGCTTAACGGTAAGGTTGTGGGACTCGTCGCGTTTCGGGATTTCACGACTTCTCCGGTCGTGATTCCTTTGTATGCAGGAAACCCGAAATGCTGAACCCCGAGCTCTTTCAGATCCTCGGACACGCGTCCCTCGGATCAACGGTTATTATGGTGTCGAGAAATCGCAAATCGCGATTTTGTCGCGCGAGTGTTTTACTACCCCAGAACTCCCGATATCCTGAACTCCGAGCTATCCGGGATCTCTCGACACGCGTCCTGCACAATGGAAGGTCCAGATCTCATCGGGATTTCGAGACCTTCGAGGTCCCAGTTCTCATGACCTCGAGAACTCCGATTTCCCGATGGCCAATATCCCGATTCTCACGCGATCTCTGCCACGTGTCTTCCCGAATGGACGGTCCAGATCACTTCGGGAAATCGCGTATCGCGAATTCAACATACATGAGTCTCCTGTGTTCGGGAACCCCAATTTCCCGACTCCCTCCAGGGTGCTGACACGCGTCCCAATTGATGGACAGTTCAGATCGAATCTCGGGGTTCGCTACTTTACAAGCCTAGGAACCTTCACTATCCTGTACCCCGATGACCAAAACTCCGATCGTGGTGGTCACGCGACACATGTCCCTCAAATTGAACGGCTCCAATCATGTCGGGAAATCATGGATCGCGATTCCTTGGTGCAAGATTTTTATGACTCCAGAAACCCCGATATGCCGATCTCCGACTCTGCGGGATCTACCGACACGTGTCCTGTCGAGATCAACGGCTAGGATCCGCTCTCGGGATTTCGAGAACTACAAGTCCTCGAATTTCAGACTTAACAAAACTCCGATGACTCGGATTTCCGATGACTCCTCCTGTGCACGCTAGGGCTTAAACCTCGCACAACTTTTCTAGATCTAACTGCTGACGAGATTTCGTCCGAGATCTGACGGTGCTGATCCATTCTCCCGTGTAACAGACAACTCTTCTATGAGATAGTGATTAATTTGCATGAAACATTATGACACGCTTGAATTTTATATGGGTCTATAGTTCCTGATATTTTGTTTTTACATTATTTTAAAATCCACCGAAGTTAACACGGGCAACTAGTTTCTCTGTTCCTGCATAATATAAGTCTGCCAAATTTCCTTTTTCAGCCTGCACATCAGCAGTTCCCATTTAAGTAAGTTCGAGGTAAAGTAGGCCTGTTCAAGGTCCCGCAATTGTCATTTGCATTTTATTTAGTGATGTTTGTGCAATTATTAAATTTTCCCAACTTCAGGCTTTTGACAGAAGCTTTCCCCAATATTTTCATTGATTTCAGGTGTCTATTCTACCTCAAACTTCGTTGACAAGTAATCCTCAAAATAAAACTAAGTTATTATCTATGTTTCTCGTGCTAAATAGCTTTATTCTTGCCATTTAAGGTTAGTCCTTTTGTGGAAGGTGATCCCTCCCATTATCCGGTTTGCTGCCACTATTTTAAAGGCATTCCTTCGAATGTTCAGACTACTGTAGTAGCCATATATGACCCAGTTAAAGGGTATTGTCTACAGTGGTTACTTGCGATAATTTAGGGGTACTACCTGAGTATATTTTTGGATACTGTATCATTCATATCCGATCAAGTTGGACGTGTGTTTCTTACAGGTTAAGCGTGGCTGGAGTCAACACTCCGAGTTTCGGCCCTTAGGCTCCAGATTTTGAACTAAGACGCTCTGATACCATATGTAACAGCCTACTATATTTCTAAACATCATTCAAATTCATAAGCAAAATTATTTCCTAACTGAGACAATAACATCATAGCATAATATTGACTTTTATAACAGCAACTACAACAACTTAGAATTCTCAATAAATATTGAAATGATAACAGGAAGAAATAGATACAAACTTAACCAAGTACCTGGATCTGATGCTAATTTTAGTTGCTCCTTTGCTGCCCTGCTGTCTTGTTGTATTGCTACTCAGTCCAGACCTACCATAAACACAAAATAACTGCCCAAGTCTATTGTCCACCCTGCCAACTAGGGAAAATGTCCTAGCTCCAGGATATCTACGGATATCCTAGCCCCCGAGCCCAAAACCTCCAGCAACATGTGCCTCCCTGATCAATATGATACAACCAGTAAGTCCTGTGTCTCTATCTGAGCACACACACACCCCAGTCCAGATCTCGGCTTCCTGGCAAAAGGGCAAAAAAATCGTTTTTCCTGCGCCCATCCACCTCCGAATGGCCCGCACATCCCCCTCATCCCCGCCTTATTCCTCCCAGCCAACTCGCATTCCATCCTCCACCAACTTCCCGTCCTCCCTTCTGTGTTTTCATTAACGTCCTTATCTTCTCGGGATTTCCGGGCTTCTTTCCCTGCATACGCCACCTTTGGCAGCCCACGCCATCCCTCTTTTGCATTATTTTATTTATTTTCATTTAATTTCTGTTCACAGTTCATTAAATGAACTCTTCAGTTTGATTATAACACAGTTAATCATGCTTATTTTTCTTTAACTGATTTTTCTTTGAAATCTTTAATAAATTACTTAATTTGGGTCATTACACTGAAAATGGATGAACGAAGCTCCTGGAAATGACCCGCAAAGTTGCTCTCCTCAATGGCTTCCCTGCATAAAAATGGCTTTGGCTTTTCAATTCTTCAACATTTTTTTGTTTTGAATCCCCCTAAGGCTGCCAAGAACCCCTAGTTTATATAGGCTTGAAGTTGGAAACAAACTCCCAAATTCCCCCCAAGATTTGGCCTCAAAAAGGGCCCAAGATCCTCCAAAAATGGACTAAATCTCCCAAAACTGGTTGTAAAATCAAATAAAATTTTTATTATATGGTCAAAAACCCACAATTGAGAAAAATGTAGGCACAAATCCTTTTCTCCGGGCCCTTGGGAATATGTGCGTGCTCCATGTGGCCAAGCGCTAGAAGTTGTGCGTTGGCCCCTTGATTCCTAGCCCTGGTCATATGGTTATGGCCCATGTGGCCATGACATTACCCTTTCCACGCACTTTATGGTTAGACTCTCGGCTACAAGCCCCCAGTTATGCGCCTTGGTCAGTGGCATAGATTGATTGACCAACGCTAACCCATAATTCATGCCAAACGAATTAAGGAATGGGTCATATTGTAATGGTCATGTGATATACGCCAAGGCTGAACACTGGGGTAATATTTGTGCCAACACATAAAACTGCATGGTTATATGATATGGTTGTATGAAAGAGCGTCGTTGGTTGGGGCCTATCCCCAACCCTATTCTCCACCAACATATTACACATTACAACTTAAATATAACATCACGACTATAGTTAACAAGACCCACCATGGATCGACTAGTAGACCGGCCCTACCAAGTTGTTCGCCCGAAACAGAGGTCACGGGTTTGACTCCCTTAGAGTCCATAAAATTTTTCTATATGTCGACCAATAGAGGGGTGCCACATGGAACCATCACATTCACTATCAAACAACCACATTTCAAGACATGATTCGTCCACATCTTCCACACCTACCTAGTTAGTGCTACGTGTCATACAGACCTTGCCATGTCATCCCATGCCAACTCAGATGTATGGACGTGAAATGTGTCACCCTTGCATTGGTTCCATGTGTCACAATATGACTAGTCCACTCAAATTCCAATGCATCATTGCCACATCACATGTACGACCGTACGACCTGTATAGTCAGCTGCCACATCAGCACTGTATGGACTGTACAGTCAACAAATATTTGTCTGTTTGGCAAAATGAATAGACCATGATAGATTTCGCATACGGTGTCTGTTTGAGCTCATTCAAGTTGTGTTGAATTCATATCGACGAGGCCTACACACACATCTGTTTTTAAGCGATTCCAGGCACTATGAGTTTTAGGCCTTCCTAGACCCATTTTCAAGCATAAAATTTGGATCAATCTAAACTCATGAAAAAAATCCATTTCTGTTTGATAATTATTTGACCTGTTAGCATTATCTACTTTAATAAGCTCATAAATAAGCACTCGGGACTTACCGCATTTTCCCTTTTTCATTTTTTGCTGGCAGAGAGTATCAAATTCCGAAATGGCCTTAGAAATTCAAGTAACATTGTTAAAGCACACTATACTAATGGATT
This sequence comes from Picea mariana, assembly GCA_032191745.1. NCBI lineage: Eukaryota > Viridiplantae > Streptophyta > Pinopsida > Pinales > Pinaceae > Picea > Picea mariana. The sequence goes on from JASDQU010171455.1 coordinate 4,910, forward strand.
TATCTCCTAGTTAGTCATATATAACCCATGGTGGAGCTACAAATTGAGTTTATTTTTTCTCCTTCCAAGAAACTTAGACTTTGGCTTTTGCTGCTTTCTATAGTCTCAGAAGCCTCTTCTTTACCTTGGGTAACATTTGTGGCACTGTACTACATTTCAAACAAAATCTTAGAAAACCTGTTATCAGAAGGCATAACATTTTCAAAGAAGAAAATATACCACACAACTACAGGGGGCCTTTCGATTTCAAATCCTGTTAAGAAAAATCCCAATGGTGAAGTTGCTTGATTCGGGCTTCAAATTGGAGAAAGAGAGAAACGTATCTAATGAGTGCATCTCTAGCAGACACCTGACTTCAAAAAAATAAGAGAGAGGGCTTTCAAATTGAGCTTGACATGCACTATCTGATTAGATAGTGGACTGCAAGGACGAAAATCTTATTCTTCACTCATGTCATTTTGTCTTCTGCAGAAACATTGAGAATTTCGTTGGCATCTATATCAAAGCATACATTAATCTGTGGTATGCCCTGAGAGCCGTAGGAATTCATATGAGCTTGAATTTTCCCAACAGGTTATTGTCCTTTGTCCACACTCGTTCACCTTCGTATACTTGAATTAAGACCCCAGACTGATTATCGAAATAGGTTGAGAAAATATGGTCCTTCTTGGTGGGAATGGTGGTATTCTGCAGTATTATTACTGTCATTACACTTCCCGTGGTTTTGATCCCAAGGATCAATGACATGACATCTAGTAATAGTAGGTCTTGCACCTTCTCTTTGCCTTCACCTCTAAGAATGACATCCTACATAGATGATTCATAGGCCACAACTTCGTCCGGGTTAATGATCTTACAGAACTCTTTGCCATTGAAAAAATCTTGGAGCAATTGTTGTATTTTGGGAATGTGAGTCATACCCCTGTGCTTTGATGAAAGTTTAAAAATATAATAACATTCCTATATTCATAGGTATAATATATATATATATATATATATATATATATATATATATATATATATATATATATATGTAATTATATGTAATTATCCATCGCATTATGCATTCTTATTGATGAATCTTTACCATGGTAAATAGAAGATGGGCATGTGAAGACATGAAAATATATCTTAGATGATGATACATATTAACTTAAGTTCCATTTGCAGGAAAAACACATGCACCCTAAGCTTTGAAATTGCAACAGGATTGTTACAACCCCTCCTTTCCTGCATAATCCCTTGAGAAGACTATTTCCTTGGATTAACTTCATGCCTTCCATGTGTCCATTTGCAAAGAACACATGTTGAGGTTTTGTCATGTGATTACTTGCAAAGAACGAGTGTTATTGTAAGCCGACAATAATGCAACTTTAACATTGATCTTGTCCAACACGTTATCATATTTTATAATTTAAAATGTTCTCGAGACTGGCTCGCATTGAATTACTCGGCTTAAAAAATGTATTTCAAGAAAATACTTACTATGTAAAGCAGAGAAAGTGACTTTTTGTGATTAAGGGCTATAAAAAATTATATACAACGACCCATACCTTATTTGAGCACATGTATTCTGTTCTAATGGTAGTTGGCACAATGCCTTTAGGTCAGTAGAAAAACCTTTTACAAAGAGCAGGAAATGGAAAGTTAATTAGTCCTACATTGTCCTAATTAATTAGTTTATTTGCATAAAGTTTGATTCAATCTATCTTTGTAATATATGAACAGGATTCATTGGAATAAAAAGAAGACAAGCTTTGTATTGATTTTTTCCAAATATTTATTTCTTCACTTTTAATTATAGAGTTTATTCGTGAGATTTTAACTTCCAACTTCTCTACCACATGATAATAATCCGAGTATTCTCAGTGCAATAAGATCAATCAATGATAGTTCACATAATTTTCCCTTAAAAAACTTCTTACTCATATTCCCTTGTGCATAATAACAATGAGAAGCTTTCGACGAAAAATTAACAGGTTATACATCTCTATGTTAAATCACTATAAAAATTTCAAATGATCTATAGAGATTTGGTTATAAATGATGTGATTTGACTTTAATGGTTATCTTTGTGGAAAAACTCATAAGTATATGTACGTTAATAATCCATTACAGTCATCTTCGAAAACGTTTTACAACAATACTTCAAAGAAGGGAACACAAGCTCTTTGAAAGAATTTCGGTCTCTTGTTAGTCTTGTAGTTATTGTTTGTAACTTTCATTGGAGCTTCTTTAAAAGTATAGTTGCAGGCCATGTTTCAAAATTATGGCATAAAGCATCAACATGTTTCAGTGCTTATATAAAACCATTTCTAATGAGCTTGAACATTTAGTTGAAAACATTTTGGAGGATAAATGTAAGTTTTAAAAATAAGATGGAAGACTTAAAGTCTTAATGAGAGAGACACTTAGAAGAAAAACAATATTGCTTCTTTGAAGAAACCTAGAAAATGTGTCGTGTACTTTTAAAATTAGATTGTCTTGAGTTTAAAACATGGCCTATTGAATTTTGAAAAGGTGTTGATCTATGAAGATATATTTTAAAATTGTGTCACAACATAAGCTTCAAATGAATTTTAACATGCCACCAAAAGGTTTTAACTTTCTAATTTTATTTATAAAGAAGTTTTTAGAGTGAACCTAATTTAGGTGATTAGAGTTAGAGTGACCATGCTTCCACTTAAGTTTCATTCCTTATTGTGATAGGCTTATTTTGGATGGATCATTAATCTAAATAAGCACAATAAACACATTTTTAAGAAATCATTATCTTCTATCTTCTTCACCCAAATTTCATTCTTTCATACACATTGACACACAAGATATACACATTGACATACAAGAATCTAAACTTCATATTTACATTAATAAACCTACCCAGGGTTTCAAAAGTTTCGAATTGGTGGCTACAAACTCCGAACTACTATCATGCAGAGGACACATACATGATTTATAATGAATCCTCGTTGATTACCATGTTTTTTTTGTGGGGGAAATGCACAATCAACGTAACATTTGTTGTATAAGATTTCATTGCAATGCTTATCCTTTTTTCTAGACGCAGGGTTTCAGTCTTTAAATTTTTGATTTTAAAGATTTAGTGTGAGTTTCTGTAACCTAGAGGACACTTTTTAGCAAAACATGTCCTCTTCATGAATCCATTCTCATAACCATGTAAGCATGTACAAAAACCATTTCTAAGGAATAAAATAAATTTGTGCTCGAAAATGTTACCTCACAGATCTCTTGTCACTTATTTCAAAATTCTAGTTAATTTTTGGCACTTTTATTTTTATTTTTAATTTTTTTATAACTTCGAAAATGTTAAATGTTAGGATATTTAGACACTTAGGAGTTAGTTAAGATCTACTTGGTATAATGTGTCGTTAGGTAAAAGTGTGTTTCTTTAGTATGCATTTGTAGTTAGGAAATCCGACGGTCACGATATGTTCCCGACATAGAGTGATTCGACGGTTCATACTCTCCTCGATCTTAACAGCCATTGATCCATGGCTTAACACCTGATTGATCCATGATATCTATTTAAAGAGCATGGAGGGTCATTTCCTGATGATTGATTGTGAGAAAATATCTTGTAAAATCTCTTTGTAATCTTTTTCTTTTGCATTAATAAACTGCTCCAAGTGGTCGCGTTGGCTGGGATCGTGGATGTTTCCCCGTAAGGGTTTTACCATGTGAAAATATCACTGTGTTGATATTTGATCTGGTAATGTGAGTGGTTACTAAAGGTGTTCGTCCTTTTTTGGAATACCTGTGTTGTCGAACATGGTATCAGAGCTTGTTTGAAGACCCACTCCTATTGTAGATCAAGATCTGGAAGCCGAGTTGACTCATATCCATTTTATGTAATTTACATACATTTTTGGGCTGAGAGGACCATTCCATTGCGTCCAGAGAACTCGTTTCAGTCAGGAACACTTTTTTTTTCACTCAAAAAGGTTTTTGTTTGCCCAAGATACGACCATTACAATCAGATCCAAAGATATAAAGCCCGAATACACATTTTTAATTTTTTTTTTGCAAAGTATTATTTTGGTTTTATTTCGGTTTGATATTATTTGTTTCCGAGTTGCTACTCTTTTAGATCTATGTATGATCTTTTCCCCGCACCTTGTGTGATCTTGGAAAATAAGAAACATATAGGAAAATGTGCATCTTCTGGGTAAGCTAACTGAGATCTAACCCTTGTTGTCATCGACAAGCGATTTTTTTTTCTTGTGTGAAAAGAACATTTTTTGAGCACACACTCCAAGGCTGTCTTCCACAACAACGAAAAAAACACCCCCAATCCTCCTTCTGAACATTACAATATGTTTTTCTAGACCATTTGGTTAAAATTTGCCTTATTAAGTAAGAGGTCTTGAGTTCAAGTCTCTCTTTTGTTACTTTTTTTGGAAAAATTTCATGCTAAAATTGTAAAGTGTATTTCACTTCAAGTATAAAAGTGAATCACTATACATAGCTTTAATATTTTATTTTAGAGTTATTTGTTTTGCATGAAGTAACTTCATTGTGAAAGTGATCCCCACTTCTCTTTATAAAAGTGGGTCACTTCATAAAGAAACTTACACCACCACATGGTCCTTTGGTTACCGTTTATGCCTTTTTTAAAAAGGGCATAACTCTCACATCTGAAGTCCGTTTTAAGTACCATTTGTTTTTAAGAATGCATAAATTTTCGAGATCTTTCCATTCATATCATCCATTTCAGTTTTTCAATCCATATTGTCTGCACATTTAATATGGATTCTACAAGTAATCTCTTACTTACCAGCACAAACTACTTCCAATGGAAATCCCATATGGAGGATTTATTAAGAAGTAAAGGCTTGTACCAGATTACCTTGGGAAAGGAAACAACACCCACTAATGCTGATAAGAAAGCTAAATGGGATAATAGGAATGATGAAGCACGTGGATTAATCAGAATGTCCATCTCTCCTGATTTAAGGTTCCACCTCCAATCAATTGATAAACCTAAAGAAGCTTGGGAAAAGATTGAATCTGTGTTTGGTAAACACAATATTATTCGAGCAAAACAGTTAGAAAATCAAGTACTAACTTTAAGTCCAAGTGATTTTTCTTGGTTGAAGACTATCTATCTAAGTTTAAAACCCTCAGAACTCTATGTGCAAAATGTAAGATAAAGATAGAAGAGGATCGTTGCATCTATCTTATTCTTTCTAAGCTAGGTAGTGCATATTCTATGTTTGTATCTACCTTTTATTCCATGCAAGAGGCTCTAGGGGTAGCTTATCAAAAACCCAGTCTTGAGAAATTTTGTGATGCTTTGATTAGAGAGCAAGATAAGCTAGTACAACTTGGAGTGATCAACACTGCATGTACCTCCAACAAATCCTTAGTTGTCCATCAGAAAGATAAACCCAAGAATTCCAAGAAGAAACATTCACCACAACAACAAGCAATATAAGGGTCCCAAACCCACTCAGACAACTTCCTCTCCTAATGGATACAAAGGAGAAAAATATAAAAATAAGAAGACTGATAGACATTGCAACTTTTGTGATAAAGATGGTCATTATGAGTCCAAATGTTTCAAGAAGATGGCAGCTTTAGAAGTAGCGATGAGGAAGCACAACATCAATATTGATTCTAATCCTTCTTCTTCTTCTCATGGACATGCACTTTCAGCTTCTGGTTTCTCCTTCAATACAACTTCTACTTCTACTTCTAATGAGTGGCTTATTGATTCTGGAGCATCCTATTATATGGCTACGAATAAAGACATATATTTTCTACTCTAAATGAATGTAACACCAATAAAATATTTGTTGGTGATGATAGATCTCTTAGTGTTGAAGGATCTAGAATAGTTCAAGTAGAAAATGGTCATTTCAATGATGTATTATGTGTTCCAAGTCTCTCTTGTAACCTTCTATTAATATATCAAATCACTCATTTAGGTGAAGGTAAAACCGTAGAGTTTTCACCTCATGAAGCTGTAATCAAGGATCTAAAATATCCTAAGCATGTTCTTGCAACTGGAATTGGTGATGATATTACCAGGTTGTACAATTTTGACAACTTTGGGTCATCATATTTTTCATCAGTTTTTATTTCTCATAGCGATGACTTGAGCAAACTTTGGCATGAGCAGTTTGGTCATCTAAAATATCGCTCATTGCAACAACTATATAATCAACATATGGTGACTAGTCTTCCCGTCGTTTCATGTAGAGATGGTGTTTGTGTCGATTGTGTTCTCAACAAACATCATCAAGAAAATTTTGACAAATGTGTCTCTTGGGACGCCTCGGGTCCTTTGTAGCTTGTTCACAGTGATTTATGTGGTCCACTTTCTTCTCCTTCTTTTTTTGGGTCCAAGTATTTCTTAACTTTCATTGATGACTTTTCCAGACGTACTTGGGTTTATTTATTAAAACTTAAGAGAGACATTTTTGACAAGTTTTTGGCCTACAAGGCCTTTGTAGAAAATAAATCTAGACATCAAATTCAAAAGTTAAGAACATATAATGGAGGAAAATATGTGAAAAATAATTTTACAAGTTACTACACTACACAGGGAATCCAAATGCAACACATTGTTCCATACACACCACAACAAAATGGTTTTGTTGAGAGGAAGAATCACACATTAAAATAAATGGCTAATTGTATGATCCAATCTAAGGGATTAAGTCTAAAGTATTGGGCAGAAGCCATCAACTGTGAAAATTACATAGTAAATCGCACTCCCACAAAGGCTCTTAAAAATATAACATCGGAAGAAGCTTGGACTAAAATTAAACCAGATGTAAGTCACTTCCATGTATTTAGCAGTATAGCATGGGCTCACATTCTTTATGAGAAAATGAAAGCATTGCAACCTAAAAGTGAGAAGTGTATATTTGTTGGTTATTCTGAAGATGTCAAAGGTTACAGACTTTTTCAACCACATTGTAATGAAATTATTATTAGAAGAGATGTTAAATTTGATAAAAATATATTGGCATGCGAGCCTAATTTGATGTTTGTGCCTTCTTTGGCCTACAAGCTTGATTCGGCGGTTGTGCCTTCTTTGGCCTACGATCCATCTTTGATGTTTTTGCCTTCTTCTGTTCTGTCTTCTTCTTCAGATGATGACAATGAGGATGAAAATCCACCTTCGCCTGCTCACCTTCCTCCAGATGAGTCCTTTGAACCTGAACCAGCACCAACTCCTCTACTTCCTAGATGGGTCATGTCAACATGAGAAGCAACTGGTGATCTTGTTGATGATCCTTCAGATCAGCGTCAGACACATTCACAGTTCCAGCGATGCTCTTCTCTTTTGGCTCAAGTTTCAGAAACTCATGATCTAGAGACATTTGCAGAAGCTTCAGGTCATCCAGATTGGGATACAACAATGAATGAAGAGTATCGTTCTTTAATGGAAAATGATACTTGGGATCTTGTACCTCTTCCAAAAGGAATAAAACTTTTCAAATGTAAATGGGTCTATAGAACTAAGTATGCATCAGATGGAAGTGTTGAAAGACATAAGGCTCGGTTAGTTGCCAAAGGATTTTCCCAAGTTGAAGGAATTGACTATAATGAAACCTTTTCCCCTGTAGCTAAAATGAATTCCATATGACGTGTTCTTTCCCTTGCTGCCTCACATAAATGGGAGGTCCATCAGATGGATGTTAAATCTTCCTTCTTACACAGAGATTTATAAGAAGAAAACTACATGGAAAAACATCCTGGTTATGTCCAGAATGACTCTAGCCTCGTTTTTCTCCTTAAGAAATCTCTTTATGGTCTCAAGCAAGCTCCCCACGCTTGGTATGCCAAAATGGACAACTTTCTTATTCTCACTAGATTCTCTATATGCCATTCTGATAATAATGTCTATACCAAGAAAGTAGGAAGCCATCTCATAATCTTTGTCCTTTGTGTTGATGACCTTATCCTTACTGGTAGTGACTCAAAAATTTTAAACCATGTGAAAACCATCCTTAAGAAGAAATTTGAAATGACAGACTTAGGATTTTTGCACTATTTCCTTAGCTTCCAAGTTTTTCAAACCAATGAAGGAATTTTTCTTTCCCAGTCTAAGTATGCTTGTGACCTTTTTCGTCTCTTTCACATGGACGATTGTAAACCAACCCCTTCTCCCTTCTAGTCTGGAGTCAAGCTTATTTCCACTTGTACTTCTCCCGAAGTTGATGCCACCATGTACCATCAATTAGTTGGTAGCCTATTATACTTGAGTCATACCCATCCCAATCTTTCCTTTGTTGTTGGTATTGTTTCCTTGTATATGAAAACACCCTATGAAATCCATTAGAAAGTAGTTAAAAGGATACTTCACTATGTTCGTGGTACAGTTCAGTTCGGGATACATTACAATTCAGGGGGGACTCCTTTATTGGTTGGTTTCACTAATTCAGATTGGGCTGACGACCCTGATGATCGAAAATCTATTGCAGGTTATGTTTTCAGCCTTGGTTCAAGACTTGTCACTTGGTCTTGTAAGAAACAACAGGCTATTACACTTTCTTCAGCAGAAGAAGAGTACCGAGAACAAGTAAATGCAAGTCAGAAAGCATTGTGTCTTTGACAGATCCTTTCAGAGTTTGGATTCCAATAGTAGCATCCGACCAACCTTTGGTGCGACAATCAGAGTTTCATCAAGCTTACCAAAGACCCAGTTCAACATCAGCGTAGAAAACACATCGAGCTACACATGCACTTCATCAGAAATCTCATTCATGATCAAGTTATTGAAGTGTTCTTTTTCCCTACAGAAGATCAAGTTGCAAACATTTTCAAAAAGTCTCTTACAGAAGCAAAGTTTTCCAAACTTTGATCTATGTTAGGAGTTCAGGAAGTTGTCATTAAGGGGGGATAGGCTCTAATGCCTCCTTCCTCCTCCTATTGTGTCACTATTGTAAATCCTTCAATCCTATCCCAAGTTGTTCTTAAGGGGGTGTTAATATTATGGTAGCTGCGGGAGGTATTTACCTGTACATGTGAACCTGACGAAAATAGGAGACTCCGAGAAGCAAGAGAAACCCTAATGAATTGGCTAATAACCCTAGAAGCCTTTTTGGCTTAAGAATATAATTTATATTAGGCTATTAGCCTCTAAGAGAAGAAGTCGACCAATAATAATAATAATAATATACTGAACAAACACATACCCAGAAGGAGAATTCGGCCCCAGCAAACTGGAAGGATTACTATAAATACCGGGCACCAGTTCTCATTTGTCACAATCTCAAGACTGCAGTTTTCCTAGTAGGTGCACACTGCAGTTGCAGTTGGTGCACAAGTTTGGAGGAGGGTTGCAGGTGCAGCTGCAACAGTAGCTAGTTTTAGTATTGGCTTGGATATCTTTTGGTTAGGGTTTAGAACATCTGATCAGTCTTTTGTGATGTGCTATCCTTAAGGATTTATGCGCTACTCTTTGTTTGGCTATCTAGCCTAGGGTTTGCTTCCAGAGGAATTCTCAGGTCAAGGTTAAGGTGCTCGGAGGGAGGCTTCGGCCTGTGGTTGGGTGACGAGGGTATCGTCAATGGTAAAACGAGCACACCATATTCTATATTCTAACAGGTTATGGGTCCACAGCCCTTCAGTTAGCCTAAAATGATGGAAGGAAACATAGCCGCTAGATATTGAGCTCGCTAAGGTACTGCCGCTAGGGTTACTAGCAAGAGCAGTTTCCAGAAGCACTGCAGCTAGGGTTACCAGCATAAGCAATTGTAGAAACCCTAAACCTCTTATCGAGGCACCTTAAGTGACGAGATTGACCTAATCTCCGGATAGATCAATATGCCCTAGCCCAGCGCATCTCCTGGTACTCTCAGAAGGCCAAGACGTGAAGTTTGGATTTCTGGTCAAATCTAGGGTTTGACCAAGTCAAGCAAGCCATGATGAACTCTATGAAGTCTGAGAACAAGCTAGATGGAGCCTCTAACCTTAGAGCATGGAAGACAAGGATTGAACTCATCCTTTCTAAGAATAAAGTGTTGGATATTGTGAAAGGAAAGATTGTGAAGCCAGAGTTTAAAGAAGGAGAAGAGAAGGAACCACAGAACGTTGCAACTATGGAGAAGTTCAAAGACGCTAAAATCAATTCCATGAGTATCATAGTGGCTTCCATAAAACACCACTTGATACCCTACATCTCCCATATTGACTCATCAAAGAAGATGTATGATGCCCTAACAAATCTCTTCTCAGTTAGAAACATTGGACAAGTTATGAGTCTGAAGAATAAGCTCCGTGACATGAAGATGAATGATGATGATAACATAACATCCTACTTTGTAAGGATCTCCCAGCTAAGAGATCAACTACAAGCTATTGAAGAGATCACTTCAGAAAAGGAATTGGTGAACATAGTACTCAATGGTCTTCCCAAGACATGGGATGCATTTGCCGCAAGCATGAATACAAGGAAGGAGTACCCGACATTTGAAGAACTTTGGACTTGCTATGCTCAAGAAGAATCAAGGATCAATGCAAAAGAGAAACCCCAAAAGAAGTACGATGATCAAGCCTTCACAACAAGATTCAAGAACTTCAAGAACAAAAGAAAGTTTGGTTCAAGGAGGAAGCCAAATCAAGAGAAAGACATTTCAGAAATACAATGCTTCAACTGTCAGAAGTATGGTCACTACAGGAATTAGTGTCCAGAGCTAAAGAAAAGGAAGAAGAAACACGAAGCATCGATTGCCGAAGAAAAGGAACCTACTAAGAAGACTAAGCAGGATGGAAGAGACTTCTTCTACTAAAAGGTAACAACACTCTTCTTATTTTCTTGTACATATCTTGATTGCATCGTCTCTGTACATATCTTGTATATCTATCTCTTGGAAGATAATGTGTTCCAAGAAGGACTATACCTATGAAAGAACAATAGGACAAGGATGAATGTCATTAGATAATACATATGAAAGGATGAAATACAAATCATGTGGAAGCTATTGCAAGATAAGATGAGTCAATCATGAAGAGACTTAGAAGTCAGACAACAAGACGAATTAGAGAAAGACTTATGACGACAACTAATATGGAAGCGTGGACTCTATTAGACAAAGAAAACCAATTATATATATTGTAGAAGACAATAAGGATGCAGATTGAAGTATGGACTCCATCAGACGGAGGGAGTCGATTATATGCACTCTTACATGAAGCAAGGACTAGGAGGGAGCTAATCCTATGATCCATTGAAGATGATGAAAGGCATATATATCCATGGTAACAGTGATGAAAGACAACACATGTTCAGCTCAACTGCAGAAGAATACCTCTTCAAAGAGAAACCTTAAAGTATTCCTGGTTGTCCATCCAGATCCGTGAATCGATGATGAAGAAGTGGAATCTCTAAGGCATGGAATCTATAAGAAACTCCATAGACCCAAAAGTAAAAGAAAAACATGAAGAGGAACATAAGGATTCCAAGAAAGAAAGAAGAACCAGAACAACCAGTCATTCTATCTAGAATCACAAGATTACTAGCCTGATATGAACTCACTAAAAGCAATCAGGCAGAAGAACTGAAAGTCGTGATGAAGAACAATGTACGGAAGACTTATGAATGAAAGCATTGTGAGATCCAGAACCAGAAGTTCTCTCAGATGGAGGGAGGAGACTATGATGATTGATTGTTCTAGTACACCAGACTTATCTCTATATAAGTCATTATATTATCCGTAACATCCATGAGTCAGAATTCTACATCAGATAAATGCAAAGAATGTTCTCCAGAAGAAATTGAGTAAAGAGCGCATGTAGAGAAATCTCAAAAATTTGAGGCATACCAGAAAGACACTCCTATATGCAGATAAGAAGAAGACAACTTGGCAGAGAACCTCCAGTGCACAACAGAAGCGTGGTGAAGATTTCCTATAACATCAAGATGACTATTCAGAAGATCAAATCTCATGATGACAGAAGAAGTGCCACATGGATATGTTACAATTCTCCAACTATGATATACTCTATTGTTCACATCTACAAGAAGCCTTCACAGTGTTCTAGACTACAGTACAAGCATTACATTATCCATGATGAAGTCCAGAAAGGAGAAAGTGATTCTCCAATGCATATCTCCACAGATGAGCAGATAAGCAAACAACAGAAGCGTGGTG
>JASDQU010171458.1:9743-21092 GCA_032191745.1 Picea mariana
ATGATTTCTTCATGGAAAAACACCCGCAATTAGTCAAGTGAGGAAGAAAACACTTTTTTGAAGGGTAGGGGCATGTTTTTTTTTTGACGAAAACGGTTATGTTGCATTAAGCGACATTCTGGCCAGCCAGAATCAAAAAGTTACAAATCTGAAGAAGATTGGTGACCTCTAACAGTGTTGCCAACCTTCTTGTGAATGTCTTGGGAGACAAATCCCCTCTGCTCCTTGAGCTAATTCGATGATATGACAAAGATTGCGTACATGTTTAAATTCTCACAAACTGTGAGAATAGCAAAATACAGAAGCAAAGCATTAAACCAAGGGGGCTGAAGTTTTCCCCTTAATGTAGGGGTCCAACTTTTTCTGAGAACCTAAAGAAATGTTGGAGGCTGCCTCCTTTTCTCTGTGTGCTTTGTTGGTCCTTCTCCCTCGGGTTAGGGGTGGGGACAGGGCTGAATTGTCTTCAGGTTCAAAAGTTCCCCCATAGCCGCTAGAGGGGGCTGTAACAACCAGGCCTGCATGGACAGAGGGTTCCGGATCTGAAGCCCGAACTTCTCTCGCTGCTACTGAATCTGGGGGGGTGGATTCCAAAAGGATTTCATCTGCTAGAGGATCTTCCTTGACTGCTGTTGCTTCTGGTTCTGGGGCTTCATCTTCCTTTAGTGCATCAAAACTGTTTTTATTTTCTAGAGTTGCCTCTGCTGAATAAGTGGCCTTCGGGGCCTGGGCTTGTGGATCCTTTCACTTTGACTTCCTTCGTCGGTTAGATACGGGCTGAAAATCATCTGCTTTGACTGGTCCCGGTTCCTCAGAGGCTTTGGGGCAGTTCCTTGCGAAGTGACCGTAAGCATGGCACCGAAGGCACTTAAAAGGAATCTGCTCGTAGTCCAGCTCTTGGATATGGCACCATTCCCCCAGGGAGAGATTAATGGATTCTGGAAGACCTTTCTCGAGGTTAACCTCAACACAAATGCGAGTGTAGGTATATTGGTCCCCTTTCGGCTCCGCGTTGTCCAGGAAATGCCCAAGCTTATTCCCAATGTCCTCCAGAGAACTTTTCCCCCAGAGATGCAAGGGAAGGTGAGGCAGCCTAACCCAAACAGGAGCTGGGGTGATCTCGACTTCGGGGTTAAATTCAATAGTCCAGGGGACTAAGAACAGTCCTCTCGACCCCATGAAATAGGGTCCAGATCTGAAAACTAGGTCACAGTCCTCTTTGGTCAAGAAACTGAAGACAAAAAAAACCCTGCCTACTGCGAACAGAGAAGTTGTTCCCTTTATCAACGATTTCCAACGATCATCCATCCATGCCTCCACCGTTTTGGGGCTAGGCCATAACCCCGTAAACTTTTTGATGAGGGACTTTTCTGCTAGAAGGAGGGCAAGAGAACAAGGCTGCTCTGGAGATAGCTCCAGAGAAGGGATCTCCTCCAGCTTCTTAACAAACTTAGACAAGAGAGAAGGCTTGGATTTGGGTCATGCCGAGCAGACTAACACTTTGAATGCTTCCAAAGGATCTTTTCCCCTCTCGGCAATCGGATCTGGGGCCATCGTAGCGGACCTCCAGCTACAAGAAGACAACACGCATGCAATAACACGTATACCCCTGACCGGCTGCTGTAAGAGGCGAAGACCACGCGCTGAAACACCGAGTCCACACGCTAAAACATCGATCTGTTGTTACTCAGGCCATGCAGGAGGAGATGATTCGTGGCTTTGTATGCACAGGGCATCGAAAAGGGGGTCGTGGCCTTCAGACCTTCAAACCCTTCCCTTGAGCCAAATCCGTGTGCTGGCAGCGAGAGCATCCAGAACCAAGATCTGGAGCAGGAATTCGAGGTGCCGGTCAAGCTAAGCCTGGCCGCCGAGAGGGCCAAGGCTGCATGTGCGCGCGGCTAGGTTTCACTCCCACAAAAGTGTGTAGTTACCCCGTAGGGGCATGTTAAGACGTAGACAAAGCCAAATTTTATGTGTAAAACCCCTTATGAAGCCATAGATATTGAATTATTACATTTATAGTATTATAATTGTATGTCGGCTAGGACCCTTCATGGTACCCTTTCATTATAATTGTACTCTCTCTCTCTCCCCCTCTCTCTGTCAAACACACACACACACACACACACCAAGGACACCCAGTCTTAGGATAATATTATCTCATCTCATATTGTATTATGAATTAGATATACTATAAAAGGAGGTTTCCCCCTTGAAGTGGATTGTATTCATTGAATTTTTATCATTTTTAAAGGCATTGGATCATAATAGGGTTATGAACCAAATATTGGCTACAAGGCCTTGACATCTGAATGAAATGAGAATCCACCAACTTGGTGGTGGAAATCCATCTAGAAGTTTAAATTATTTCTAAATAATAAAAAAAATCATGTGGATCCTCCTCAACAATAAGGCCCTCACTTGAAATATTCTGCAAAAAATAAGCTTTAAAGGACATGGAATATGTTTTTTTTGTGAAGCATATTTAGAAACCAACTCACATATTATCATCTCTTACTCTTACTTGAAACAAGTCTGGAGAGAATTAGAAGGATTAATAAGACTTCACAACACTTGGGAAGGGAACACTATTGAAGAATCTCTTAGAAGATGGTGCCAAAACAAGGACACAAAGAGGTACAAATATATTCCCCTCACTTATGCTTAGGGAATTTGGCTAGCCAGAAACTCCAAACTAGTCGAGGGTATGGACACATTACCTATCAAATGTGTCACTCTAAGTCTCAACATCCTATGTGATTATCCTCAATTTTATCTTCCTCTTACTCACAATTGAGTTACAACAGATCAAACAAACAAAGATATCCCATAATATTTATTTGATGGAACCTCATGAGGTACTCCATGTAGAGGTGGGGTTGGGGGAATTATATTTCTCTCTACAAATTATACCATTTCCTTCAAAACTAGAGTCAGACATGCCATAAACAATTTCAATGAACTTATGGCTCTTAAATTGGTCCCCGTGCTAGCCTCGAAAGAGGAGTCTCACAAATTCAATTTTTTGGAGACTCACTCTTAGTTATCCAATGGAATATGAAAGAAGATTTGACCTTGAAAATTTGTATGCTGCAACCTTTATTTCTAGACACCAAGAATTTGCAAACAACTTTCACTCATATCTCCTTTTCTCATTTTTATAATGAAAAAAATACAAAAAAAAGCATGCTATATAAATAAGGATTGGAGCTGCATATCAAGGGATATTGGGAAATCCTTGAATCCTCTCAAGGAAAGTATTATTCTTATCTTCATGATCCCTAATTTTAAATTTTCTACTTTATTTGAGAATATGGATCAATGATCTGAGCACTTGTAATTTTCTGAATAGTTTTGGGAACTGTGTGTATATTTATGAAAAATATTAAAGATAATTTTTTGGGCAAAGGGACTACTACAAGATAGTGATATGAGAAAGTTTTTATTTTGTTTTGTTTGCATACTATTATAGCATAGTGATAGAATATGATGAAGAATTTTTAAGTCTCTCTCTCTATATGGCCTTTTGAGGTAGGTTGGAATACTACTCAATATCTACTATTGTAATTTTGTCTGGATTAATAAAATTAATTGACCTTTTTCCTTGGATTTTATATATATACAGATAATTATATAATAACAATAATTATGAAATTAAAGAGTTTTTTGAAAAAAAATTAGGAACATTGAGGGTTGGTTAGGAGAAATTAATTGTAATATAGGATTCAAGCAAGTTTGTTTCCTATCCCTACCCTTTTTGGAATATACATTGACAAGTTAGAAGATTGTTTGGAAGAAGCAGGTTGTGTCAGTCTGACTCTCACTGGTATAATCATCATCCTTCTTATTTATGTTTATGAATCATATTGTTCTTATTGTGAGGAATCCCAATGATGTTGGCAAGAATCTAGGAATCCTCAAGGATTTCTACTCTAGTATGGGTATGCTTGTTAAAGTTGAAAAAATGAAGGTTATGATAGTTAAATCCAAAAATATCACTTATGATAATTTCATATATGAAAACAACATCTTGGAGGAAGATCCTTCATACAAATATCTCAAAATCAATATTCATTACAAGCTCAAGTGGAACTATAACATTGAGAAAAGGATAAAGGGAGGGTTGAAAGCTTATTACGGGCTTGAAATCAATTGTAAATCAACTGACCTTTGACTATGGGATAAGAAAAAATCCTCTTTGATACTTTGATTACTCTTGTTATCTTACATGGATGTGAAGTTTGGGGAGGAAATATCTCTAGAGAATCATGGAGAAAGATAGAGAAAATCCAAAATAATTTTATAACTTATAATCTCAAAATTAAAGGCAATACACCCGATCATATCCTCCTCATAGAAACGAGTATTTCTCCCATTGAGAGCATGGATATGAATAGGTACCTAATGTACAAACACAAGAGAAACAACATGGAAGACAAGATACTTCCCAAAATTGCTTCAAACTCCATCCAAAACCACCTGTGGCTCAAGTGGGGATGGAATAAAGATGCCAAGTCTTGACTAAATCATTGGGGAATAAAGGAAGAGGTCATTTTGTAGAATAACAATAATATTAAAAATATTTTTACATCTAAATTTAAGGAGAAATTTTGGTGCGATAAAGAATTAGATGATAACAAAAAATTAAGATACTATAAGGAGATGATCAACCCTAATCCAGAAGATCAAAATCTCTCTATTGATCATTGAACAATTTCCAAAATTCCATGGGTTGAAAGAATAAGTCATATTTGAGACAGTAAGAGGGTTGAAGATAAAAAACACTTTCTCTTAGAATGTCTTGCATATAGCCAAATTTTATCACAATTTCAAAATATTTGTCACAATATTGTCCTTCATAACCTTCTAACTCATTAAACCTATGGTAATCTTGCAATGCTTCTCTTAATGTTTCTTGAGCACATAAATAAAATTATAATGAAATCCAAGTAATTCCTTACCTTTATTAAGGTTTGATAGACCCAATTTGGTCTTAGTGGATGTTAACCACCACCACCACCATCATCATCATGTTATATGTGGGTGACAGTGGGATAAAGAGCATTTAGAGGTTTCTTTTTCTGATAGATTTTTTTTCCAAAATTTTACATGAATTTTTTTGGAGGTCATAGTCTCATGTAATTTATGGGAACATCGACCATGGAATTTTGTCCGTAGTGTTTTTGGACTTGTTGAAAATTGGACAATATGAATTTCCCTTATAAAGCTCTTTTATATGTGAAGTTCTTTTGTAATCATCTTATAAATATCTCTTTAAATACTTTAAAAATAACAAATATAGGAACTATGATGGTAATTTTTAATATCCAAGTTATAAAATAAGTATTTATACGGTAAAATCATGAAGGTGGGTTACACTTTTGTGAGAATCGGGTCTTCAAATTCCTAGCAGTCTTTTTTCGGCCAAACTCCTAGTTTTTTCGACTGAAAGGAAAATGTTTTTGGCCGAAAGAGTTCTCAGTCTAACCTTTAGACATCAAATCGAATGGTACTGTGAAAACTCCCTCGACTGTCGGGTACTAGATTAGCGTGATGGATTTTTTCATCTGGTAACCTTTTTTCGGTCGAAATATGTTTTCGATCGAAACATTCTTTCTATTGAAAACATATTTCAACCAAAAACACCTTTCAGCCAAAAAAAAATTTATATATCACCCACCCATCGACCATTTGATAGTGTTCTGAGCTAGTGAGTGTCTACTGATCATTTTTTGGTGGTCATTGGAGGTCATTGGTGGAGGTCATTATTGATGTTCGTGGTGAGGGATCCAGTCTAGGTTGTTGTACGTGGTAAGGGATCCAGTTCAGGTGCTTCACCAGTCCAAACGCTTCAGGTTGAAGGTAACTCTAAACTTCTGTGTTAAATTTTTGTTTTAGTAGGTGTACAAGGCCGAATTCGGGCATGTACATGTGCATGGACATTGCATAATTGCATATTAATCATATGTATCATACAAATGCTTTGATTATTGACAAATCTAGCTATTCTAATATACATATAGATGTTTTTTTTTGAAATATGATTTTATCCTAAATCTGTTCTTATTGTTTATTTCGGCACATATATATACATATGTAAAAAAACCAAATTTAAATTTAATATAAGATATAAAATTTTTAATTTAAATTTTAACTTTAAAATTCAAATTTGTTACAACAAAAATGAATAAAATGTAATTAAAATATACTAACTATTATTGAGCAATACAATGTTACCTATATGCAATCTTTGTGTCAATTCCAAGAGGCGTCACTACTCAATTCACTTTATGCCAATATTCTTTTCCAATAGGAAATCCCAGAGGCAATGACAAGAGTCAAGGCCAGGAGTGCCAGTATACCCATTTTGTAGTATGAGGTAGTGGTCCAAATAGAATCTCTACTCTGTGCATGAACATATAGGAAGGAAGAACATATACCCATTGAACCTAGACTTCATGATACAAGCTGCCAGTGCTACAATGTCCGTTTTATACAACCTTCTATTTACAATTTTGTTTTTGCCTAGGAGGTTGTCTAAGTACATGGACATGGCCGAATTCGACCCTTTCCATGCACATGGACATGACCGAATTCATGCATATCCATGTACATGGACAGGTATTGCATAGGTAGTTTAGCATGTCATTTCACTAGTGGATCTATAAGAAGATTAGTATAGAACCTATCTATATTCCATATATCGACTATCTAGCCACATATAAATTGAAATGAAAAAAACTATACACTAGGATATAGAGAAGGTAAATACTAAGGTCTAGGAGTTATAACCCTTTCATCCCCTAGCCAAGAATTACCATTAGAGACACGTGATGAAGTCAATCATTACCTAATAAATTACTTACTAAACACCATAAGACAATTCATAACCTATCTTATCTTGATGCACCAATCCTCATTTGATTTGTAAGTCATAACCAATCTTATCTTAATGCACCAATCCTCATTTGATTTGTTCAAACGTCTCAATTTTTTATTTCCCCTTTATATGTATTTCTTTTAAAAGTAAATATGTAAATTAGTTGCATTATATCCCTAAATTAATGTATATACTTAACAAAAGATCCATTGGATAGTAACTTGATTTGGATTTTTGATAGATTTATCTCTTTTCCAATTCCATCTAAAATCCTAATATTGTAAACACTATAAATTCATTTTGTTAACAATTCATATTCTTTGAAATCATGAAGAAGTGACATACTTGTTGAGACCATTTCCCGCTTCTGAGTTTCCATCCTCTTTCTATTTTCCCAACTTATTTTTTCCATTTCATTTCCCTCTTCTATACTTACCTGAATTCCCCTTTTCTTTTCTCCCCTCTCTTTTTCCCTTTCTAGTTATTATACTTAGTAGTTTTTCTTTTCTGGCGGGTTCGCAGACTCACGGGTTTTCATCTCCATCCATACTCCCATATCATGAGTTTGAATGACTGCCATATTATTTTATACTTAACCATTTTTACAGTCCTGGGTTCGTAGGTTCAAGCTTTCATATTCCAATTTCCGCGATATCCATTTTGCACCAAAAGATCTGAGACATTATGATTATCAGACTTATCGAGCTCCTAAATATATCATCTCTCCTATATTGAGTCCGACCGACCGCATTACAACACTTATCCTATTTTTGACCTTTCACAACCATGGGTTGGTGGGTTCACAAAAATTCCAAAATCCTAATTGCTCTCGTTCGTCCGCGCCATCCTCGTGCTTTTCCCAATATGCATTTAAGAATAGTTTAATGCTACTAACTCATCATGAAGGTTCCCTAAATATCGTCATGAATAAGTGAAGGGCTCGAGGAGATTTCTCATTAAACCTCATTAAAGCATGATTTGACAAAGATTATATTATCGTTATCTCTCTCAAGCGCTCATTGAAAATATTATCTAGATTAAAGTAACACTCTCGTCAACTTATGGTTGTAGCAGCTCGACAACATTTCTGTGGTGATACGTTAATATTTTTGGGCATGAGGACTATAAATTTCAATGGTCTAGAGCATATTCTTACTATTCATCCCCTTCTTCTTAGAAGGAAGTGATTTGGACATCTAGAATTGCTCGTGCAGGGTGTGTCCGTGAGGTTTTCGATTGGAAGGAACTAGTTGCATGGTGTGTTGAGAAATATATACCAAGTCAGTGGATTATTCAACTTCAATACCATTCTCCCATCTCTCTTTCACCTCAAGTGTTCTGTAAGATGTTGAAACTCCCTAAACCAACACTTACATTCAAAGGAGAGGATTGCAGGTATTTCCTGAAAAAGTATGACAACGGCCTGGACCTCTTGCCTGAGATCTTGGAGAATATCATGGCCATCCCTGAAGATATTACCAGGTTTCAGGTCAACTCGTTCAAAAACCCCTTTCAGGAAATTGCTTGGTTATTCACCAGGGTGACAGGACAAGAAATTATCGCCAACATTTCCTGCATGATTCTTTATATCTTGTATTTTACTGTCAAAGAGCAAGTTATTTTCGATTGGGGAAAACTGATTTCCATTGAAATCTCCTCCCAATTGTCACAGTACAAAAAATATAAGAAATTATGTATGGCTTCTCATTCGGTGTTTGCGATAGCATATTGCTGTCAATTTCCTAAATTTCTATTTGTAAGAGGGTGAACTATGAACTCGACCTAGTTACCTTCTCGTACCAATCGTTGTGGAGACACAAAGCTTCTTTGAATTTCTATGAAGTTTTGAATGATTTTGTCTCAGTTTTTGAAGGATTATTGTTTGGAAAATATACCCCCAGAATATTCGACCGGGCAAATAAATTCCTAGATAAAAAGGGGACGTTGGAGCAAAAGAAAAATCAAAACGTTATCAGGGTTTTTGGTTCTAAGGAAAATCCCTCCTTTCTTCCATGCCATGTATCTGATAAAAAATTTATTATGGAATTTGCAAGGCAGTATAATTTCTAGCTTCACTTTTTTCATGAGAAACGAAAAAAGAAATTTATACCCTTGCCTTGGAAAATTAGGGACTTTATATTTAGGAATATAAACAAAATCGATGAATTTGCAAACCACTTCCACAATCTGAATCTCAAATATGATGAAAAGATAAAAGGGTTTGAACCTAACAAAATTTTTGTGGAACATATGTTGGCAGTAAGATTCAACAATTCATTTATCCATATTGTTTTGAGTGAAGAAGAATATAATAACTTAGGTGCTCCTACTCACAATACTAGTGACTTGGAAACGATACTTAGTACCAATGATTTTTACAAGGAGAAAGGAAAGGGTCCTAGCGAGAAGAGTGCCCAGTCCCCAACTGTTATTCCTAAGACTACAACATCTTGGAGAAATGCTCCAATGACCCACCCATCTAGAAAAGTGACCAACAATAGTTTAGGTGGTGGAGGAGAAAAGGAACCCCCTCCGGGAAAAATTGAGAGATCGCACAAGCTTCCTCTCAGAAAAAAGAGGAAAAACGTCGTGCAAGAGGAAGAATACCAACGCATAGAGAGTGACATCAATAGCTTATCCCTTGAAGACATGGATATCGAGGAATATATCGAGAAGATGTTTCCCAAAATGGATCAACCAGGGAACATGGACCATCAAAATTCATCATTGGAAATTATTGAGAATGAGACCTTCAATGAGGAAGAGTCATTTGATTTTTAGAGCGTTGTATTTGACAGGGAATCCAAGAAATTGATTATTGATAAAGGTGATGTGAAGAATAAAAAAGGAAAATCTCGTTAGAGGTTGACCTAAGAGATATGCGGCCTTCCCAGATTTCTATAATTCTTAGAGAAACAAAGGATGCTCTAGATAACTCCATTGGTGGTCTTGAAGCGGAAAACACGAAGTTGAAAGAGAGGATCAAGGAACTAGAATATGCCTTAATTCTTCTTCCACTTCTTGCCAATCCTTTGACAATCGTTGGACCCACCACATCCACTACTAAATTAAAAGGATCCTCAGGCTTACTTACATCCGTCAGGAGCTATGTGGAGAGAAATATTAAGAAAATAATGGCATTGATCACAGAGGCTTGGGAAACTTCGAAAAACATTGTTTCTTTTGGATCACGGGTGTATGCCTTCGACGAGTATTTGCAAGCTGAAATAAAAAATGAAGAAGGTTTTTATTTTGATGTTGTGTTACCCTTTGGAAATAGAGTTTCCAACATGACAGAACTAAAGAGAAGAGAGGAGGATTTTCCCTCGCCAAGATGGATAAAACAGTTGAACGTGTGCTGGAAAAAGAAGATAAAAAACTTGAATAATAATATTGTTCAAGCATGCAGCCAAGATATATCAAAGAGGGAAGAATTATTCAAGAGGCTCACATAAATAGACTTATCTAGAAGTATTAACGAAGTACAAGACCCCAAACTAATTCTCAACTCAATATTCCTCACAAAGCAGTAGTTTGAAGAACAAGTTGATATTTTTAAAGGGTTGTTAGTTGAAAATTTATATGGTATACTTGGATATGATGAGGATGACATAGACAATTGGCTAGTGGACTACTCCATGAAAAATCAGGAAATTGAAGAAGCATTACATGTCATTTCCCTTGATCTGATAGACTTGGAGGGTGAGTTGTTCAACATAAAAATTCAACATGAAATCAATGTCGCACAAATGAAAATGTATATTGCAGAATGGTTTAAAAAAGATATCGAAAAATTGACCACCGAGGGGAAAGAAACAATTGAGATGGTCCTGTAACCATTAATGAAGACAATAAAAGGACACTAGCAAGCAAGTGAAGACACGAGAGACCATCATAGTAAGTTTATGTTGATAACATACTTATTTCTTTATCAATTCCTTCATCTAGTTATTCCAACTCTTTCACTAGAAAGGTTTAACTAAAGACCAATAACTCCTCTTTTCTTCTTACCAAGGCTTTTTGTTATTTAACACCCACCATCTTCCTTCTACAATACTAATTCTTGTGTATATTTTATTTATGGTCTGTGGGAGCCCAATCCAAGTCTTTAAGACAAACATGTTTTAAATTTCAAAGAATATGTAACAAACTATATATTTTTAGAAATTTCAAGAGAGCTACTTCGGTAACAATCTCGACTGTAATTTGTAATCCATAGTTTTGAATACAAAGTATTTGAGGTTGATCTATCATTATCTTTATTTGAGATGCCTATGTTCACTCTGTTAAATTTCTCTTATGCATGCAAACCATCTTCTTTTTATTTTTATGTGATCATAAATCTTTAGTCAAACTATGATGGATGTGAGGAAATTTTTCTTATTTTCTTTAAATGTGTGAATGTACTCGGTTCCTAGTCCCTTCTCAAGAAATTTCTTTAAGAAAAAAAAAAAAAAACATTTTCCTTTTCT
>JASDQU010171459.1:0-10260 GCA_032191745.1 Picea mariana
ATCATCGACCATCAATATCTGTGGTTGCAGCCAGTCGAAGAAGGCATAATTGTATTTGATGTTTGGTCCAGCTACGTGCCGGGCCATGAGCTGACACCACCTCAGCATTCTTGGATCCTTTGGAGCTGGTAAACCCCACTCAAACTGTAACCTCAGTAAGGGAACCCTCTCAAGAAAGAAGGACACCAACAATGACCCATACCCGAATTGCTTCGGGTCGCCTCTCCAGCATTTGGTCAACTGCCTCTTCACGCTATGAAGCACTGCATCTGCCCAGTTAAAGACCCAAGGCTCAATACACTTTATGGCATACTGAAAGTAGCTCTGAAGAGTCATGTGAAGATCATCGCTCCCATCCATACGAGCAATGGTGAATAAAATAGTGCGAAGGGTCAAATCCTGCACCCCCAAATGGCCACTTTTCCTTTGCTCCTTTCTGCCTCTGGAACACAGTACAAACGACAGTATTCACTCATAGGCAGCCCACCACCTCTGCGACCAGTCAAGCTAGTGTGGTACCCACACTGTGATAGTCCTGTCAAGAATTAAATGTCCTCGATATCCAAGGACAATGTGTGGACCCCTAGATGGAAAAATTGTTGGTCCACATCCCACAAATGCACAAGGTACTCCAATAGCCTGACTTGGGCCCTCATACCCGGGATACGAAATAATTTCAGGAGACCACAGTCTCAAAAAGCAGAAACGGTGCCCGAGTTATTCCTAGAAATAGCATCATATTCTTCATGCTCTCTTTCACGCCATTCCAGAACCATGGTGATAGCCAAATGCCTGCATAAGACACATAAGAATAAGGTCAACAACTCTCTTCAACACCTGGTAACCTTTTCATTGAGCAAACTTCAAAGAATTTTTTCACTTTGTGGTTCTTGCAGGTGCCCTTTAGGCACAGTGCAAGGTTCTCGTAGGTTCCTTTGGGGCCATCTACAAGAATAATGCATTCTCGCAGGTCCTGTGTGGCTGGCCTGCGAGAATGGATGAGCGCAATTTTAACCACTAAAACAAACTCAAAAACATGAATTTTACCAATGAAAATGAAAAATTGAACCATGAAAGGATAGAAGACAAGGAGCTTACCTCACTGCCAGAGAAGGTTCATCAAATGGATGCTCTTACCTTCCGCAATTGAGCGCTGAAATTCAAGGGCAAAAGAGGGGTTTTGGACTAAAATATTGGCAAAGTTACAATGACTATGGTAAAAAGAACTTTTACCCCCTTATATTCACTTTTACCATTTTTTATTGCTTTTTATAATTGTTTTATTTATTTAACCTAATGCCTAATACCCTTATGAGTGCGACTTTTGCAGACGTAATGACCTCGACGTTCATACACATGGATACATATATTTTTTCTTTTTTTCATCGCATGTTTTGATTGTTTTTTATGGTTTTTGCACAAAATCTTGAGCTTGGTCTTTGTCTGTTCTCATGCTCGAAAATACATGAGAACGCAATCGAGCACACGTTTATCACTTTTTCGAGCTCAACAAAGTTATACAAAAAAGGAACCCTCTTGGAGTCCTCTTTAAGCTCTTTTCAGACTCTCTAAACATGAAAAGATTGCCGAGCGACCTTGCTATTTTCACGCTCGTTAAAGTATTTGAAGAAAGTGTCTGTTGGGCGATAATTTATCTCTTTTTTGGTCTCATCGGACTATTTTATGAAAAAGTAACTGAGTCCTCTTTTAAGTGTTTTTCCAGACTCTATAATCATGAAAAACCTTCGAGTTTTCTATCTTTGGACTCGTTAAACAAACATCGCCAGACCCGTAATGGGACCGAACCACTCCTTCCTAGGGTTTGTTAAACATACTCCAAAGGACTCATCCGAAGGATGAGCTTACATCAACAAGAATATGTTATCCTCCTATATCTTGCATAAAAATAAAGAGGTACTCGCCAGAAATGGTGGGGGAAAATTTGGGAAAGGGACGTTTTTTCGTATTCATATTAATTGGCAGTAAGTGTCGCTCTTGAACATGACACCCCCTTATTCGTTATCTGAAGCTGGTTTGGGAAATCCATTTGTCTCTCATTCGATTTTCTATAAGGTCACATCCTAAGCCATCTCTTAGTCAATGCTGCCAAACCATTGGTCATGTCATTCATATGTTCAAGAGAAGTTCATCTGAATCCTCTATTGAGTCGGTCATCTACAGTTGTCCATTCTCTCTGTGTCGGCCTTCCCTGTGTCCAGTTGAACTTACATCATACTCTGTTCCGCCTTAAAAAATCTGTTACTCATTTTGTGTCATTGATGGGGGATACATCAAAGCCTTCCTGTGACAATTTTTGTTCCGTCGACTCCAGCTCATCATCCAGAAACAAGACTTATAAATTCTTTGGTACCTTGGAACTTGCATGTCTCAATGGCAGGTTTCCTCGCTTTTGACAGTGGGTTTTCATCATTGATCCCTGATCAAAAGATTCTGTCGGATGTTCGACCTCAACTCATTTATTCACATTCGATGGATTGTACTAGTGTACCTTGGGAGTCATTGACAATAATGGTGATTTCACTCGCACTTGTTAACGGTTTCATCAATGACCGATAATCAAATGGTTTCTACCATGTTCGACTTCGACGCATGTAATCACATGTTTAGATTCGTACTTTTGGCATAATGGGATTGACGACCCTGGATCTTATCTCTTTGGTCCAGGTTGCAATGGAATATGTATAATTTGCCGACACATAGATCCACTTTGTATGTCACGTGGCTATGTCATCTCAATTTGAATTTTCTTACATGGATCCACAGTGTATTCTTGGTGGCTATGCGATATTTTGACGGCATGGATCCACAGTGTATTCTTGGTGGCTATGCGATATTTTGATGGCATGGATCCATGGTGTATGATTGGTGGCCATGACCTATGTTTCTGATGTCATCCATCTGTGATTTGAGTATGGGAATGCCTACCTCAGAAATAGTATGATATTCTGCAGATGCTTGGTTGTTCGTAGGTTTCCGATTAGGTGCGCTCTTGGTTTCCGACACACACACGCATTTTACAAAGTATTTCATCTGTCACTGATTCCGGCCTCATACTTTGGGGGGCATTTTGTTACCCATGATTTTGGTCATCTTGATGGTGTATTGACGATGGTGTACTCAGGCTCCCAACAAGAACTTTCTCCTGAGAAAAGTGGCATTCAACTCCTTCCAGAAAACATATTTTTAAAGAGAGTTAGCAGGCTGCTTATAGCCTAGCATGTGAGAATGACCCATTCTTGTAGGCCACCTTCAGCTAGGGTGCAAACTTCTTTCACTATGATCTATACCTAGGGTGCGAACTTGTTCTCAAGCTTGGAAAAAGGAAGAAGTCTCGAGGGTTCTAGAAGGGAATCTTCTAGAGAATGGGTTGGCATTCGAATGGTTATCATTTTACTAGTTTCCCTGATTTGGTGGGATCATTCTCATCCATGTAACCATCTCATCCTCTCCTATATATTGATAGGGTTCTCATGGAAAAGGTTAAGCAAGATTAATTGGACAATTGGTGAAGGAAATGTGTGAAGACCACATCTTGAACAAGAGCTTGGAGACTCTAGCAAGTCTATCAAGAGGAATTGGATCTTCTTCATGCAAGGACCGATAAAGTGTGTGTGTTGGAACCAAGAGTCACCGAAAGGAATCTTGTGACATCAAGGCGATCAGGTTGTATCTTCTACTTTCGATTAATATGATACAACAGCATGCCCTTTTCCCATAAAGTCATTCTTACTTTATTGTGTAATTCCTTGATCATACGCATAAGTTGATGATTGAATACATCTTGCTATCTTCACTTTGGTTGGTTGGTGTTGTCTTGGTCTTGACCTGATGGGAGCACCAGAGAGAAGTGAGAGCAACAGAGACCCTAGGAAGTGATACAAAGGTATGTACGACTCACAGAGGGTTATTTCCCTCATCTTGATTGTAATACTGAAGATGTAATGCACACACTGTGATATTTTGCAGTAGAATAAATAAAAGAGCATAGAGTCAAATATTTTTGGACGTAGCCCCAGGAGGGGGTGAACCATGGTAAACTTGTATGTTATGTGTGATTGTTAATGAATGTTTAATTTCTGTTGATTGTTATCTTGTGAGTGAATGGTTAAACTATAAATATCAGCATGCATGCATAGGTTCAAAGATTCACACATCATAGGATTACTTGAATAATTAAAAAGGGTAAGGCATAAGAAATAAAGAACACAACCAAAGATCCCCACTCATTTCTAGAATACAAGAAATTGAGCATTGAAGTCACCCATAAGAGCTATCTCAGGTAAGACGACGTGGTGCACCTTGTGCGCAACGTTTCCTTCTGGTTTACTAGGAGGGCGAATAGTTTTTGAGGGTTTTTTTGGAAACCTGTTGAGATATGAGCATGGGTTAGCCCAAGGAGCAAAGGAATAAACCAACAAATCATTTTGTTGCTGGTTGGAACTACACATGATTGAGTGAACAAGATCCATGGAAGAAATGTCAAAAGAATGAAGGTATAGAAGGGAATATTCAAGCCATGGAATCCAACGAAGATGAATATTGAAAGATGGTTTAAAATAAAGGAACTTGAGTTTGTGTAGAAGGAAAACATAAAACCTAAGCTAACATCGTGCAAATATCTCGAAAAATACATGTTTAGCGACTTGCGTGAGGTATTTTTCTGTGATTTTCCACATTTGTTGCAGGAATGGTTATTGATATTAAAGGAAAACCACCCTACAATTCGAATCAAACAAATGGAGTGGAATCCTATGGAAATCACATAGTTACAACAATTTAATAAGAAATTTACATGCACAGTAGATTTCTGGTTAGACAGTATTTTTGTAGGGTTTATCACTGAATTTGTAGTAGATACCACGAAGTCCTACATTGTAGCCAAGAAATATTTTCTAAAGGGACCCATAGGTAGGTATATCAGATTATTGTATACTTCAATCAAGATTTTATTGTATGAAAACAGTGTGATTACCATGGAATCAGACAACTAAACTTCTCTGCGTGCATGGGGGAAGGGGGGAAGCACTGACAGGATGTTGAGATATGAAAAAGGAGATGGATAAAGTAAATAAGGAGGCCACGAACCCAATCATGATGGAAGAATACTAGATAAAGTAGATAATGGAAAAAGATGGAAAGACGCACAGTGGAGTACCCTACCAATATAAAATGAATAACAAGAAGAGAGGCATAACTGATAGAGAGGGCTGAGAAAGCGATGAAGAAGAGGTGGAGGATCTCTGGGATGTGAAGAATATTGAGGAAATACTGCACACAATATATGAAAGGAAAACAGTAGGTCCAAGGTCAAGAATAGAAGGAAGAACTCAAATCCATCTCACCATCAGTGTGGAACCTACAACCCCATGTGTGACTATGTAACATCCCTGTTTCCCCTAGTTTGTAATTAATAATAAAATAGGATTATAATGTTGAGGCATATGGACAATGTAAATGTATTATTGTTTGAGTTGCCAATAAATGAATGTGGGGGTGAAGCCTTGAAAGTACTGGTCATTATATCACTAGAGGAAGAATGTGAAAACTATATGAGAGGGTTCATTATATCAAATAAACCCAAATTTCCCTTAATGAGGATGATAAACCTACTTCGGATCCCAAGGAGAGAAATCGGTTAATGAAGAAAGGACCAATGGTTGAATTATCAACCACCCCCATGAATGGGAGCATGGGATAGCTACAGAATGTCAGCCCGAAGTACCACAGAGACCTGCAGACTCGAGCTTCCTTATGATAGAAGGAACGTGATGGGTCAGGAACCTTCCAAAAGAAGGAAGGTAAGATAGATGCACAAGGAAAACTATATATGAGATAGGAGAGGAGAGAACAAGATCGTAAGGGAGATGAATGGAGCTCTCCAGCAGAAGATGAACAGAAGGTTGCGAGTCTGATGCTAAGCGAGCATATGATAAACCTCTCTAAAGCCATAATAGAGAGACAAATCTCTAAAAGTTCGCAGAGAAGAGAACCTGAGTAGAAGCTGGAATGGAGAAACAATCCTTGTGAAATGCGAGATTTCCCCGGTGATATCATGGCTTGGCATGGGGGTGGCCAAAGTGATAAGAATGAATGCCTTTTATCCTATGATAGGGTGGAAGGATGAACACCCACAGTCAATTAGTTGGCGACAACCTGTAATAGATAAGTGTTCTCCTACCCTATGTAATTGAGTTGTAACTGTGAATGTGCTCAAGAATGTGCATGATTTCTTCATGGATATACTATATCCCTTCCATTTCTTCTTGGTTGTATAATTAGAAAAGTAATAAATTATATGTTTCGTACATGATTTGTACTCATAAATGCTTGCGCCCTATGGTGGCCTAAGTTAGAGCCACAGACTGTGAGTTCGTCAACCTTAGGTACAGTTTCATGTAGGCATGTCGACCCACCTAGTCCTTCTGAGTCCCTTCAAGGAAGAAGTTTGTTAAGATCGGGAGAGGTAGTGTAGATGTGCATCAGCTCTCTGCGAGGCAAGCAGAGACCGAGAACTAGTTAAGTTCTAGACTTTATGAAGGAGCGCAAGAGGTGTGCAGAAGAACCTTATATGTGTTAAGTCTAAGAGAAAGAGCACAATGCTCTTAATTCCTTCATAACTGATGGATCTTAGGAAGGATAGTGAGATTCAAGTATTGAAAGGGAATATCCTTTCATTTGGAAGAAGAACGGATGAGATCCTTTTGGGAGGATCCAAGGTCTATCGTGACCGTTAGATTTGAAGAAGGAGAGCAAGCATTAATGCCTCAACTCCTTCAGTCTTCGCAAGTTCGATGAATGTTGGTAATCATCATGAAGCGGATGGATTCTCTAAAATATGAAACCTGAAGTTGCGATGTGATATGGACCGTAGATCTAAGGATCTATCACGACCCACCTTGACCATCGGATTGGCGAAATCGATGATTCGTGCATCGGGGGATTCGAACATTGGCACGACTAAAATCCCAAAAATTGAATTTGCGATGTGATCTATACCATATATCTAAGGATCTATCAGGACCCTCCTTGATCGTCGGATTGGCAGAATTGGGTATTCGCACATCAGAGGATTCACACTTTGGAACGACTAAACTCCTGAAACCCGAAGTTGCGATGTGATCTGGACCGTTGGATCAAGGAAGGTCATGGATCGTCGATCTGACGCAAGTATATTAATGAAAGAATTATGTGGGAATTCGAAATTCCCTAAGGACCAAGATCGGAAGTGACAAACGCCTTTCCGAAGCGCAGATGAGGTCCAAGAGGTGAACTTGTCTCAAGTTCATAAGCTCGGGAGGGAAAGTGGGAGTCAAGACCCATACATCAAGGCTTGCGAGAAGTAAATCAAAGGTCGAGACCTTTGAAACATATGAAATATTCCAAGTCAGGGAAGAAAGTGAAAGCTCAGGAGGAGGAGATATAGTTATTGTTGGATCGATCATCATGAAAGATTTAGACCGTCAGATGATAGTCTAGACAACGAGGAGTAAGCATAGAGGAGAACAAATCTTAGTTGTTCGGACTTAGCGCAAAAGAATCATGGTCGCCCAATCAAGGTAAAGTTCACTAATGATAATCCTTTAGGGTACATGAGAGGAACGAGGTTCCAAAGTATCGAAATCATAAGAATCGTCCATCCAGGAGGACACGTAACAAGAGATCATCATTTCGATGACTCACAACTCAAGGAAGTCAAAGGGTGGAGTTGTGAGAATTCGCGAAACATGAAATCACGATTTGATCTGAGCTGTTATATCATGGGGAGTTGTGATTCGTCGATCTTATGCTTGCAAATATCAGGAAATCGGGAATCGGGAGAGCAGAGGTGAACTAACCTCCAAAGTTACGAAACGCGAAATTGTGACTTGATCGCAGCCATTGATCGAAGGAATATCGTGGACTATAGATCTAGTCTTATCGGGAGTTCACAACTCAGGAAGTCGGAAGTAAGAGTTTTTGGAACTCGTAAAATGTGAAATCACGATTTGGTCTGAGTCGTTGGCTCGAGGAGAGATTTAGGCCGTCGACTCATTTGGAGGGAAGGATGAGCAAGTAAACTTTGCGGGATGCAAAATCGTGATGCACCTTTCGATTTGGCGACTGGTCACAGCCTTGGTCACATAAAGGGAGGGGCTTAACCAGGATAGCTAGCGCCTAAATATGTTGAAGCTTAAAGGTGTTAAGGAGAAAGACATGGGTTCCATATAACCTGCACCTTAAGGGAAAGAGAGACTATTAAGTGGATTTGAGGTTCTTCCCTAAATTCCATTGACCAGGATTACAGACCATGGATGGAGGAATAGACTAATTGAGGAAAAAAAAAGAATATTTTTTTATTTTTCCCCCTCGTGGGTGTGTTACAAATTGGTATCAGAGCATGGTTACAACACTTGGCCTAATTGGTCTCATGTACGATTCATGTAAGGAGATGTTGTTATCTGCATTTAATCCTTGAGGAGAAGGAATGCAAATTTAACCTGTGATTTTGGGAATTCTTTTTGAATTTCAATAGAAGAATTTGTTTAGCCTGTGTCAAAGTGATAACTACTCTTACCAGAGTATGGATATGCTAGTTAACATTTATAATAATACTTGAATGTGGATAGTTGAAGGTGGCAGGGTTTTGTCAAGGGATGGTGAAGCCCGAAGGATGGAGGACCTGGTGTTCGTAACACTGATTCTAAGCATGGCCAGTTGGAACTTCAGGCACTGATGATGGTGGATTGTATAATGGTTAATACCTTTGTGGTTTTAAAGGAATATAATAGGATCAGGTAGGATCCTTGGAAGTTATAGTTAATGCTTTATATTAAAATCGGAGTATATAACTCCTCATGACCGGATAAAAGTGAGATGGGTAAGACCTTATGGATGCTGAGGAAAGGAGGTTTTCTTGCTAAGACATTGTTGCATAAAGAGGAAAGTGACCCTAGTTGGTTATAGCCATGAGAGAAGGAAACATCAACATGATATATGACTATGAGATTAGTCCTGTAAGTGACTGAAATATCAAACTAAAGGACACTAATGAGGAAACTAAACTATCAAGTAAATGCATTAGGTAAAAATGTGCAAGAGATGCACCTACATATACATGAATGCATATACGTGATCATAAGTATGATTGGAAGAACCTTGGGAAAATGATATAGAAGCCTGATATGTCCATGTGTGTGAATGACATGGAAAAGGTGTAAGCAATAATCTAGCATGATGAATACTTATAAGTATTTAATTATGCTTGAGTGCATGGGTTTAATGCAATGTGGAGCTTCCTAATATGAAGAATGATATTAATACCAGTTAGGTATGAATGATATTAAACATGCAAGTGATGCACATGTATGATGAAAGAGTATAGTTGTAGGAAGTGGCACCATATGATTGCCCTACTGAGTGAAATATAAAGCAAGAATTACTCTTATCCATATTAAACGAATACTATGGATGCATGGTTGACTTCATTATGAAGAGTCATGAAAGTTTTGTTCCAATTAATAGCTTGAGGGGAATGTATTCCCTTTCCTCGGGAATACCAATATAATTAGATAGAAGGGTAAATGAGCAAAGATGCTCTGTTGTCATAATAATAGGCAAGTGATTATTCCTTTGGGAGTCACATGAGAAGGATTGTGAATGATCCTCAATTGACTGATCTTAAAAGTAAAGATGCATGTGGGCTGTGAGATATACCTATGACAACTACATGAATGCTTAGGAATATGAATATGATTAAGTACATCATGGATGTAAGTTAACAAAAACCAAAATATGTATGAATACATAATTGGGTACATGACAAGGATGCATGTTTATATTCCTTAAAGAATATTTGTTAAACAGCTAAAGCTAACTCAAGGCTGATTCCATCACAGATAGTGATGGACGTGCAATAAGAAAGTTTCATGTTGAAGGAGTTCCCTATGAATAAACTGTGTAAGGAATCTGTCAAAAGAAAAAAGCCACCACCCTAATGACTGTTGAAGATTGGGCAATGGGCTGCAAAGACTGCCTATATAGGAATCTCAGATCACATTCTTAAAAATAAAATGTGTAGGTGGAAGACTAACAATTGAATGTTAACCACTCTAAGAAACGAATAATAATGTGCAGGATGCACAGGTTCATGACCCACTATGAACAAAAATCTTTCTACTAAGCATGTTGTTGTATCCAAACAGGTTAGAGTGAGGCATAACCAAGGATGCTCAAGGGAAAGAGAAGGAAGATCCTGTTGGC